>WOFM01000330.1:0-67492 GCA_011428145.1 Ericerus pela
TTGACTTTCGCGTATGGCTCGACTACTTCCTCAGCGTTTTGTTTTTTCTAACTTAATATTATTAAATTAATATTTGGTTCGAAAAAGTTTTATTTGCGATAATTTTTCTGTGATTGAGGTGAAAGGGGTGTGATTTTTTAGAAAAAAATAATTTTTGCTTATTTTTTTTTTGGTTTTTTTTTTGGGTGGAGAGTATTGCAGCAGTTATTTGTGATACAAGTGCAAAAATTTGATGATTTTGATACAAGTGTGAATTTTGTAGCGCGAGCCGAAGGCAAATGCTGCAAATCACACGAGTTAATCAACTACTTTGCACGTGTGTCACACATTATTTTTTGCCACATCCCCCACTGGCCCCCAAAAATAAAGACGAATTTTTTTTGTCAGATCCAAATAATAATTAATAATTTTTTTTTTAAATCAAAAATATTTTTTGGAAATTTTGCAGTTTTTTTCTTTTTAGAATGTTTTTGAAAAATAAGGTTTTTAGTTCCCATCGAAAAATAATAAAAACTGAAAAAGCAGCCAACTCATGCGAGAAATTAATCAACCTGTGCGAGAAATCCATCGAGATATGGAGAAATTATAGTTGTAAATGCGCATGTGTAGAAGGTAATTTTTTGACTTCGTATCGAAATTCGCTATTTTTTGTTTCATGGTGGTGTATAAAAAAATGGTTTGTAACTTGCGTGCAAAGTAAGTTATTGATACTCGTGTGATTTTCAGCACTCGCTTTCAGCTTGTGTAAAAAATTCACACTTGTATCAAAAACACCTTCTTTTTTTACTTGTATTACAAATAACTTTACTATTAACTCCTAAATCAGTAAGTTGGTAGAAATATTTTTAGGGAACCCACTGAACTTTTTTGTTTTTTGAAGATAGAAAAGGAGAAAGTAAGTCACCGCAGATTACAAACTTTTTACCCACCGATACCTATTAAAAATTAACTGACAAAATAACCAAAATGGCTGCCCAATTCCCATTTGATTTAATAATCGGCCAAATATCGACCGACTGTGAATTCAGAAAGTTGATATGCAAAAGTGTAAACATACACACCAACCAAACAGTTCTCTAAAAATTTAATAAATAAAATTGTAATTTTCAGGGTAGACTTTATCTACATTTCTGTGTGGGAAGGGTGTGGTTAGTAGTGGGTATGTTGAACATGAAGGGATAGTCCGAAGGTTAAAGGAATCCCCTCATGTTAGTTTTCACTTACCTTCTACTCGGGCGAAGAAATTATCAACGGTTCCATCTTTCAAACATTCATAAAAAATATGATTTTCAAAAAATGGAGAAAAACAATTTTTGAATCAATAGCTAAATATTGGCTCCTTTGAATGAGCCTATAATGAAGATTCTAGCTCAATACTCCCTTGAGTTATATTTTAAAAACCTCCAAAATTTTCCGCATCACCACCATTGTCGGTGGGTCATTGGGCATACCTTTTGTTTTTTTTTAATTGGGTTTTGTCTACGTAGCTATTTGACTCAAAGGTCTGGATGATATGTATTATGTAGCGGTGGAGAGAGGGTATGGTAGGGATCCAGTGCCAATGGTGGCCTACACAAATTTTTGGTCCAATACTGGAGCACCGATAGAACCGAAACGAATAAACCTCCATTTGGGTCTGGAATGTGACGTCGACTATAGTCTCGAACTTGCAAGCTTTTGATCGAAATGCTGAACACCAAACAACGAAGCCATGCAGAATCCTGAATGATTTATGTCACATTGACAAAAGTTAACATCTGGTAATAAAACTTTCTCATAAAATACCAAATACTGAATTTGACCTGATCCTAAGAAAAGTAAAATATACGTATATGAACAGTTGTAACGATAATATTATGGTGGATATATCGTTCAAATAAAATATTCAACACAAAATATAAGGTTGTGTATTATAAAAAATATAGCACATGAGAATATACAAATTATAAATGTGTGCTTACTGATTAAAGTACAAAATGAGATTGAAGTACAACACCAAAACATTGTCTTTTATTAGGTCAGATTTATTGGAGATTTGTGTTGAAGGGAAAGGAAGGAAATCATATTCAAGGAATAAGGATGTTGTCAAAAAACGTGTATTGAAGGAATTGCTGATGTAGAATAAATAAGTATATGTAGGAGTATTTTGTAGACAGAAATATGTATTCTAGGAATTTAGGTGAAAGTGTTGAAATAAATGATGAGTATTTGAGAACATATTTTTTAAGAATAGGCAAATATTTGGTTGTACTTCTAATTTTATGAGTTGATTAAGCATAAGTACGTCATGATACGTATATATCGTGACAACAGTATTAGTCGTTCTAACAAAGGAACCTAAAAAAAATAAAGATCAAAAATAGTTTTAAAATCCAAAGTCACCAACCTATTGTTATAATTATTTAAATAAGAGCCTTTGGAACATCTTTTCGGAAAGGAATTCCTGGTCAAAATTTATGTCTTTGAATTGTCTTAGTATTGATCAAATTTTGAGAGAGCCTGATGGTAAATTTTACAGAATTTTCAAATTTCTAATTATCGTTTTGACCTCATACATTACTTCCCATTAAGGTTAATACAGCTCTTCTCTTGCTCTACAATCTCATTTTCCCCTTTATTCAAAATCTTCTCCAATTTTTTCTACACAACTATAAAAATGGCGTTTTTAACGCATTTGTGCGACAAAACGTCTCTTTTCCGCATAAAAAAAAAAAGTAATTAATCGACATTCATAAATCAAGCATTTTTCTCCTGCGACTCTCTTGCTTTTACTTTAGTAAAATACGCAACTCTCTTCAACTCTGAACTCGACTCCTCTAACTCTCTTTCTCTTTCTTGCTGTCACAAACAAACACACAAACACACACACACGCACGCACGCACACACGCATATATATATATACATTTATATGGAACATTTTTTACCTGTTGCTGACAAGTACAGAAATAGGTAATACTCCACCAGTAAGCTCAAGCTCCAGATATACGGATAAGAAGAAAATGCGCAAATAAAGATAGAATTTTGTCACTAAATTAACGCGACGAATAAGAGTGACGAATTAATGAGAAACTATCTGCAGCGAGAACAACCGCCAGTTACCTGTGCTGCTCCACTTTAGGGATTTTACAAAGTGAAAGAGGAACTGAGAACGGAGAAGGAGGATGGGATTAGGGTGGCGTGACAACTTCCAAAAGAATTCGTGTTAGAAACGAGGGTTGCACTGCAGAAAATTTACGATCAGGTTTCGTGATAGGGTGGGTACCTAGTTGAAAAATTCTTAATTAAATCATTTCCCAAATGCGAATCCATCGAGAGAGCCTTCACACCAAGTATAATAGATGTGGTGAATTGGAAACAACGTGGAAAACGTTAAAATTTATTCGACTTAATACGTGCGCTGACAGAGTTGATGAAATCTCGTGAACTCCCTCGAACTGTATAACTATCTGTATGTTACTTTTTCATCGATTCTACACCACCTATGTGTTAATGTGTACACACTTTCAGAATATATCTCGTACCGCAGCGAGATCAAAAGTTATTTTACTGATATCAATGCATCGTGTAATGGTTTTTGGGTGACCTAATTTTGTGGAAAGGTAGCCAAATTTTCGGTCGTAATTGAGACGTTTAACCTAATTAAGTCGTCGTACCATGTGCTTTATATATACTTTCTTCATTGTATTTCTTCAGAATGAAACCACCGTTAATCTTTGCAGTAAAACTCTGTGTTTCATTGGCAAAGTTTACAATTTTGCTGAAATCGCAGTTACAGTGTCTCGATCACTGAACTGATCAATCGGATTTGAACCACTTAAGTATAGGTAGATAAAAGCCTATTGTTATATTGTCATTTTTTATCCTTCAAAGATGAAACAAAATTACATTTTAATCAATAAACTGTGAGATGAAATATGAAGAACATTATAATAACATAATATGACTCAAACTTATTTTCATCGCTCATTTTCATGAGGTTTGAATGATGATTATGTACTTACTTGCTTAAAAGTGCTCACATATGATTATTGACGCTTTGTTGGTCAGTTGACGTTATTAGGATTAGCTAAAAATTCCTGTCTAAAAAGTCAATACTATGTTATTTTAGTCATACTTTACACTGAAAAATAATTTTTATAGAAAAAATATCGAGTTCATGGAAATAAATCACATTTAATGATAAATCATTTTGATATTAATAATGATCAAAATTACTGCACAGACTCTAGTCAGACTTAATGAAGCAGTTATAATTCATTTTGATATTAAAACTGCTGAAAATTTTTGTACAGACTCTATTCAGAGGACTACACAAATATGGCGAATGGAAATTAAAATGAAACTCACACATGAAGCCCTTCGGCAATGGATTCGAGTAAATTATTTGATGTACAACAAATGTATACTCTTTATTTCAATTTCCAAAAAAATGTTATACACCTATCAAACCTAATAGGTATGCGAAAACAGCTCTTATCTAGTTCTTATGCCCTTAAAGTTCTGTCATTGAGATGTAAAACCTAGCAATTATTTTAATTTTTAATCATTTTCACCAAGTGGTAACAACTTATTTTCGAATATCAAAAAGCTACTTCAAAAAAATAAAAAAATAAAACTGAAAGTCTTCAGAATTACAGGCCTTCCAGTAACTTGCCTAGAAGGTCTTCTAAATAATTATACTCCTCTCCCAAAATATTTCTAAACAAATAGGTACCTACTTAAATAATCGATTATTTTTTTTACTATTAGTAAATATCGTAAAATTATTAGAACTTCTAACACTAAAATCTTTTAACCCCCTCCCCCATTTCAAATATTTTTTTCTGGGAACTCCACTGGTGCCGTATAATAAGATAATATTAATGTCAATTTTGAAGAATTTGAAAAATTAGGTATTGCGATCAGCAACATTGGTCGATTCAAGCTAATTCGGGGAATAAAAGTTTAACTACTTTCTGCAAAAGAGTCCATTTATAATACAAGGGGTAAAAGTTGATTCAGAAACCGACGAAATTTATTTAAAACTAATTTTTTTAAAAGGAAAAAAAACATTTTCCTTCTCTAAATCAATATCCAGTAATGTAAACAAGCTTAACCTATGGCTCATATCTTTCCATGTGAATGAAAGTGTTATGGTGATACTCCCACCTGACTGTGCACCATCCCTAACCCCTCCCTTACTGACCAACATCAAACCCAGACATCTACAATAGTAGTAGTTTGTGGTGGCTGCACACAATGTTCCATGTTCCTTCTGTGCCCCACACCGCACTGCGTGATGGGCCCTCTTACTGCTGCGCCCTACAAACGCCCTTAGTTTATTCATTTATAACAGGCAGCCCCGTAACCTAATCGATATGTAATCTAACTTTTATAGACCGATAAACGGTTGGTGTCAGTGGTTTGATTCCCAAGCTGCCAAAACCTACAAAAACAAAAACAAGAAATCAGATATTGAGTTAAATGGTGAAAAATGTTACCTTTTGGCGTTAACCCTTCGGTCATATACGTGTATGGATACCCACTATATTATCAATGTTAATCGAATGTGCCATGATTCTTAAATCCTATAATGTACCTAGAATTTCTGCATATTACGCAGTAAATAGATCTTTTTTCATATATTTTTTAAGCTGTTTTTAAAATTCATTGGATTCACAGAAAAATCTTTGGATAACTTAGATTAACAAAACCAACAGACTAAAGACAGATGTTAAAGACCTACTGCGCATGTGCAGATAACCTATGCCCATTTTAAGGTTCTAGAATCTTAACACAAATTTTCATGTTTACCTATGTATCCATAAACACCCTTTACACTATGATCGAAGCGTCTGTAAACAATTGTGAGATGTACTTACATCATACTTTCACTTAAATCTTTAAGCTACCTCAGCATCTCAAAACGAATAATTGCAGACAATTCTCGTATATACACAATTTAAACAAACACTATTCACATTTCAAATGGAAAGGATTCAGACTGCTCCACAATAGTAAAAATAACCCAGTACTTTGATAAACTCCATTCAATAGTCAGGTTAACGATCGAAAAGTTTCACATTACAAAAGCAAAGGAGAGAGAGAAAGATAAAAAAGGAAGAAAATTGCATTTTACGAGCATTTCAATGTTCATCGCTCGACAACATATCTTTCAAATTAATGAATGTTCAGCCTCTGTTCGTGCAAATAACGACCACAAAACCGCCGGAGTCAGAATATTAAAGGGACACACCCTCTTATAACTTCGTCTAAAAAAGTGGAATTAAAGGTCGAGGGATTTCTAAAATTTTGCTGCTCACAAAAGCCTATCGTAAGCTATATGCAAAATGTAAATTATACTAACGCAAGTTTTACAGTAATGGTTGGCGTACAATATCAGAAAATAATAGTAAGTATGTAAGCTATGAATATGTATTATGTATAAATTCCATACAAAGGTAATTCAAAACCAATATTTGACAATACAGGTAAAATTTTATAACCGTTGGTAGAAAAGTTAATGCGACGAATTTTGAAACAAGCATCGAATACGTTGACCAAACAAAAAATCTAACTGAACAATATCCAAAAAAGTAATAAGCTAGAAATAATCCCAAATTCAAAATAATATGCTAGTCCAGTTTATTTTAACACAAAATCAGGTCTGGAAATTAGTTCTTGGCGAAATAAGAACGTAAATATGATATGTTATAGAGTATTTTAAGCTAGGTAATTTATGATTTTTTTATCGATTAAGAGAAAAAAATATTGATCGTTAAATTTGTAGAATTCTAAAAAAATAAGACTAAGAAGTTCGAAGTCAAAAAATACTGTAGAACATCTATAAATTACCTACTCTTATAAATTACATTCTATAGAATTTTCTATCAAAGATTTCTTGTAAGATTTATAAAATTACGACAAAACATCGTAAAATGGCTTGGAATGTACGGTATTTTTCTTTTTGGATTAGCAAGTTTCATCCAGTTTATTCTCACATACAAAATTAATCTAACCTCATTCGACCTTATTGTAATTTGAGTTGTTTGAGATAACAGTTATGGACTAGAATAACATGCGATTTATGATTCGAAATAAAATAGGCTACCAGTAGAGTATTTCGACTTACCACATGAGTTAGTAAATTTTAAATCTGAGTCAAATGTACTTGCTTATAAACTACTGAAAATTCTATAATGAACATACGTCTTTATACCATTTGGCTATATCTTAAATAATTATTTCCGATCGTTTCACGACCAAATTTTCGTTAGATTCACCATTAATATACAGGGTACTTCATGAGTGGTTCTTCAAACCTGAAATATGAGTATAACCGAGTGCGAATAAGAAAAACTTTCTCTTACAATTTCCCCTATATTCAAAATTGAAAATGCAAAGAAGACCGATTACTTGATAATGCCTTTATTTCATGCGTATGCAACTTTTCATACTTCAATGGTTCGCAATATTGTTTAGCTTCAGCTTTTCAGAAATACGTACAGCGTACATATTGAACCAAAAATTTCCTCACTTCCCACAGAAAATTTCCCAAATTTAACAATTGGATAATTCCAAGTTTTTCAACTTTTCAGCCTCTCTGGATTCCAAAATTTTGAAAGTAACTATTGAAGATAAGGAAAATCTCCATATTTCACGTTTGGGGAACTACTCATGAAGCACTATGTAAATGTATATGTACATTAATTTATATAAACTCTCGAATGTAAAAATAAGTAGATATAGTATGTCTATATGTAGCGATGGTGCACCCATTATTCTTTCGGAAGGAATAGGAGGTAAAACTTAATAAATTTTTTCGCATCCAAATGAAGTATTAGATTTCTTTATTGCTGTTGTGGAATAAAATAACAGCTGAAATTGGCATTTTTCCCGATGAAATTATTTAGAGAAAATTAATATTTGATCACCTACCTACTTTTTTAATCAAATACAGTTGTGAGGTACACCTGAAAACATTATAAGTAAATACGTATAAATCACACTTTCACCGCACTGTAAAAAGAATAAGAAAGAGAACACCACCACGATGCAACTTGTACACTGGCAACGTGAATTTAAATATTCAAAAATGTTATTTTACGCCACGTTTTTTATTCAAAAATAAAAAACAAGGGCGTAAAAAAGGAGTAGCGGTTCTGGAGGGTCTGGACCCGAATCTGTGTAATCGATACAATGAATAATATACTAATCAAACATCTAACATGCTCAGTTGAATGAACTGCTGATGAATACATAAAATTATTTTTTATTGTAATTCAATATCAGTGCGTATTAACATGAAGAATATATCGATTTAGTAATATCGATCAATGATGAAAAACATAGGCTATTAAAAATAGGCAACATACTGGCACCACTAAACACACCACCAACGAAATTAGTTCCAACATCTAACATTTTGCACACTTATTTTTGTCCTTAATGGATTTGTTAATAGGTTTCGGCTACATTTCAAGGTCTTAGTCAAGGGGGCTTTTCCCCCTAATCTCAAAAAAAAAAGTTGTTTTTTTTTTTCACTCATGCAGCTAATAAATTTGAAATTTCTCTTGAAAAAACAATTTACACATATAGTTTTTGCTCTTCACGCAAATTATTTCGGATCATGTACAGGTCTTATCCTCCTTCTTTTCATAAATTATTGAATGAATTTAAGAAGAAACGACATTCTACATAATCTGAAATAATTTGCTTGAAGAGAAAAAACTATGCGTAAATATTTAGAAGGCAGTCTGAGGAGAGTTTGGGGCTCGTCAGTAATGTCACCAGAAAGTTTGAGAAAGGGAGGCGTTGGACAAAAAACTTTATGGAATTTTTTTTTGTATGAAATTATATTTTTATCACAAAATCAAAATTTGTGGAGTAAAACGCGAAAAACCTAATTTTCGGGGATAAACACCCCTTTCCCAAAAATTGAAGAAGTGAAGTGAATGCAACTTTCGGTATGTTAATCTAGAGGACCCTTTAAACAATCCTATATAATTAAAGTTTGTATCCTAACTTTTTTTGTTGGTAAGATTTGACTGGACTGTTATGAATTTTCGATTTTTAATGGTCGAATAACTCCCTCATATTGATTTGTTCAATAGGAAATCATAATCTAATTAATTCAATTTGAAAACACAAAATGAAAAAAGTTTCGCATTTAATTTAATTTTGTGCAATGTTGACATTTAGGTATCCATAATCCAGGAACTAAGCTTTTTAATTTCATCAAACAGAATTTATATTCTTCTGTACTCGTGTGTGCCACGCGTAACATTTTCCATTGAAATTTTATACATTAAAATGGTTTTTAACTTTCATTGCTCTTTAAACGAGAATAAAGATTCGGGTATTAATCCGGAAATTTAGGAGCCTGAACGTCGAGCACGCTTTTGTTATTTTTCGTGCAATATTTTTCGTTCGGAACTGATTCGCAGCGAATTGTTTTAGACGATCTACGCTGCAGTGATTTTCTTTGGGAAAATTCTTCCTTTTTCTCGTCCGAAAACGACTTCAAGACGTAGAACAGAGAAATTGAAAATACAATTCCTTTCTTAACGATACCGTCGGTTCGGTAAAACTTTAACAACTTCCTTCGGTGAATAAAAGATTTTCACGATTACTTCTTTTTCCAGCCCATCGTAGTCCATACTATGCACTAATGCTGACACACTTTCAAATTAAAACGACGACGACCCAATTCCTCGTATAGCTCGGACTCTTCAACGAATTGTCAGCTATGTAACATTACTTTTTTTTTTCTTTTTTCGTAATTAATAATACAGGATGAATTTCCATTATGAGAATTTTTTTCTCTTTTTCGACTATGTTGAGCAAAAAACGGTTAATTAATGGAAAAATGAAAACAAAATTGTTTTCCGAACGAATATTTGAAAGGGCCATAAACAAACAGCAGGGGTAGGTAGGTACCTATCGAGTAATGAGAAATTTCCTTTTTAGCTGTTTTGTTTTTGGTTTTTTTTGTTTTTTTTTTTGTTTCATGACCTTAATGAATAGGAGAAAGAAATGGTTTGATCGGTAAAAATATTTTCGTAGCGACAAAAATAAGGACAGAAGTAAGAAGTGAACATAATACGGAAATTTTCCTACCCAAAATTTGAAAAAGAAATTTTTTTTGGTTCCAACGGCAAGGAGATAGATAATGACTTACATTAACAAAAATTTAACTGTCTAAAATAGAAATTAGGCTATTACCTATACGCAGGTATGTTTAGTTTCATTTTTTTTGATATGTTTCCTCTTCGTGTCTCGAACAAAAGATAAATTCGTCATCAACACCTATACCAAAAGTTTACGTGTTTCACGCGTAATTTTATACTCACTCTCAAATTACTTTGACTTTTGGTTGTCAATTTTATCTTAACTCGCTATAACTGTAATCAACCTGTAAAAGAATAATAGGTTTTTGATCATTTATACTTGTCTATAAACTAATTGCTATCTTCCCAAGTTATGAATAATGCGATATAAAAATAGGCCATAACTAAGAATTTTTTTTTTTTTTTGTGAACATAGGTACTTTTTTACCGGAAGTTCTACTGTCTGAATAAGAATGTCTAATAGTCGAAGGTAGCGGAGAAAAATCCATTTTTGATGTTGTGTAGCGAAAATTTTTCCAGTGCATTCCTTTCAAAAAAATACTTACTGTTAATGACCCTTGGTTGAGCCTATAAAACACCAAATGGTAAATCAAAATAGATTTAATAGAAAATAAACCCGTAGAAAAAATTTATTTTAATTTAATAAAAACAATTTGTCGTCAGGAAATCTTGTAATAACTTCTACGATGGGTAAAAATATTGAAAATGTCCGATGGATATAACATAGGTACCTAAGTACTCAAGAACCTAGTTTTTTTATTAGAATGAATAATTTCAATACTATTTACTTATTAAGTTTTAGTGGATTTTCAAATTATGAAGAAAAAAAACACAGCCATTAAGCTCATAAGCAAAGAAAAAATTTCAAAATCCTTCAAAACTAATTTTCTACCTGATGGGTTTGCTGGTTGCTACGCTTGAATTGAGAAATGTTAATGACTTTTGAATTCCTGCACTCCTGGAAGAGGTTGCTATGCTGCAATTTTTCCAAAGAAATTCTCTATTTTAAAAGCTTTCATCGTTGTGAATAACAATAGCAAACTTTGTTTGGTCACCTATGAGTAGGTGAGTGATGATAATCGAAACATAACATTCGTGCATTATAACTTTCGGTTTTTTATACATGCAAGTAAGGGTAATTGGGAAAACAAAAAAAATATACCTACACATAAAAATTAATGAAATATTCTCCTTGTTGAAATTTTTTTTTATTTGGCTTTGGCCACGTAACCAATTTACCCAGCACCTAGAGGATAATTATATTTATCGGATTGAAGGAGGCGATAGTCGGGATCCAGTAGCCAATGGTCTACCTGCGTGAATTTTTCAATCGCCTGCTAAAGCACCAGTCGAACCAAATAGGTCCGACATGCGACGGTGGAGGCTGGTCTTGAGTTCACAACCTTTTGATTGTAAAGCCAAATATCTGGCGACTCCACCACGCAGGCCACACAATATTAATGAAATTATCATGGATATAGTTTTTTCTGGGAGTTTGGCGCGAAGGTACATCAGAAAATATTATATATTCATCAACCTTTTTTTAACAAGCATAAACTCTCAGCATGAAGAACAAAAAAAGAGAAGCACCTTCAAAACGAAATTACACAAATTATTCGTCTTTTAATTGGGTCCGTTATAATTTCAAAAAACGATTAGACTACAGTTGAAATAAATTGTGAAAAATCAAAAAATCTTTTCTCAAAGTGACAGGTTGTTTCTGATATCCATTGGGGTCTATTTGTTGCAACTAATATATCATCCACATAGACTATCATTATGGCTAAGCCATTTGACTCATCTCTACGAATGTATATACACCTGTCTGTTTTAGACTGTTTGAACTGTGTTTCCAAAATATGAGAATCCAATAACTCCATCCAGTTCTTGCTCGAGGTTTTGAGCCCATAAATGGATTTTTCTAATTTCAGTAATTTATTTTTTTCAATTTGAGATCCTGGTGGTGGAATGAGATAAATCTCATTTTTGATGTCACGATTCAGATAAACTGTTTTAACATCGTATTTCACTAACTGTAATTTCAATGTGTTGGTAACTGACAAAAGCCATCTTATCAACCACATTTGGATTACAGGTGCATAAGTTTGTGTAAGATGATATTCGGAGCGGTCTTTGAAACCTCTAGCTACGAGTCTGGCTTTAGGGCACATTTCACCGTTTTCATTTGCCTTAACTGTGAATATCCAGCGGGCATCAATTGGTTTAAAACTGTCTTCCCTATTAACGACTTTCCAGACTTTAAGGTCTGCCATTGACTGCATTTCATCCTGTGTTGCCTTTATCCACTGATCCTTAAAAGGATTTGAAAATATTTCCTCATACTTAGTTGGCACACAGTCTTCTATGAATTAATTATTTTGAAACAAAGCTTTTTGACAAGTATTTATTCTATATATGGCTTCAGTTTCATCAGTAAGGGGTTTGATTTTGAGATCCTGTGTATCTTCAGAGAAATCTAGCAAATTTTTTGTCTCATCAAATTTTACATCACAGGAGATATAACATCCCATTCTAGCTGGGTCAAGAAGTTGATAACCAGTAGTTGTGTAGCCCACAAATATGGTTTTATGTGATCTGGGGGCCAATTTTACATCTAAATGCTCCTGGTTTTTCTTCTTAGCTTTGGCTACAGCTTGTTGGCGCTGTTCTATTGGCACATGCCTATAGGCAATGGCCCCAAAGACTCGAAGATTAGATAAATCTGGCTTTTGGCCATGAAGTTTTTAGTAGGGGGTCATGTATCCCTGATTGACGCGGGTTGGAGTCCTATTAATAATGTAAGTCGCAGTATACACCATAAATGACCAAAGTCTAAAATCTATTTTGGCGTCATATAGGAGGGCTCGAATTTTTTCCATTAAAGTTCTGTTTTGCCTTTTGGCTATTGCATTTAATTCTGGTGTATATGCTATTCCTGTATCTTGTGTTATTCCTTGTTCGGAGCAAAATTGGACCAATTTCTCATCCATATATTCTTTTGCTTGATCTGTTTTTAAGACAGCAACAGGATCATTTGGGAATTTTGACTTAAAAGTCAGGACAAAATTTTTAAACTTATCTATGGCTTCGGATTTCTTCTTGATAGGAAAAGCTAGAGTGTATTTTGACCAATGGTCAATAAAAGTTAAGATGTACCTTTCGCCATGATAGGCGTCCTGGTGGCAAAGTCGTCCTCTTTAAAGTTAAGGTTTCCTGGTATTCCTATTACTACTTTGGATAATTCTTTCAAAGTTTTGCCACTTGCATGGGCTAGTCTGCGTTGCCAAAGAAGTTTGTTTTTTGTGATGTTTATTTTTTGCTTTCTGTTGACTCTGACACTTTCACTTATGTCTTCTTCACTTTCAGAGTCAACCTCCTGATTGGCTAAGTCCCCATTAGCTTCTTCTAAATTTTGGATTTCATTATTTTCTGTCTCACTATGCGGATTATTTTCTTGTTCCTCTTCTGCAGTTACCAAATTTAAATCTAGATCAGCTGTCTGATCTACCTGGCTAGTATCATTTTGAGTGACAGGCATGCATTTCAACTCCTCATAGACTTTTTCCTCGTTTACTATCTCATAGTCTATGTAGTACATAGAGCCTCTCTTTATTGCAGTGATGGCTACCTCTCCAGTCTCTTTGTTGACAATGTCTGCATGGTCATGTTCAGAGACTATTCAAAAAATACCAGACTCCATAACTTTTGCTCCAGACCAAATGTCTATGTTAAGATCTGGGTCATAGTATACCTCTTTGAGATGTATAGTAGAAAATTCATCATTCGAGTTGCAGACATTGACGACCATTTCTCCTACATGTGTAGGATTCATAAAGACTCCTTTTTTGGCACATTGAGTTTTGCGATTATTATCAAGTTTGCGAATGTTGTTCAGTTTGGACGTATCATTGACCATATGGTCATCTGCTCTTCCATCTAATAGCATGGTGTGTAATTGGTTCTTTATTTTTGGATTTTCCTATGCTGTTGGTGGTTTTGGCCATTGAAATTCCTGCTCTAGAATATCATCAAAGCTCAATCTATCAGGCTGGGAGCGGAGCATCATGGAATATTTAACTCTAAAATCTTGTTTGAGTTTGCTCTGACTATTATTATTAGAGTTATTTGAGCTTTGAGGTTTTGAACTGTTGTTATTGTTATTTTGTTGTGAAGTGTTATTTTGTATAACTTTTTCATTAGGACATGTCCTAGACATATGTCCTTTTTTATTACAGTTATAACAAGTAACATCCATGAAATTGACTTTATCCTGTGTAGGATAATTTTTATCTACACTGTTTGTTGTTTTGTGATCACTTAGATAATTGGTATTTTGGTAATTTGAATTGGTTGCTCGATTTTGGTTATTACGAGCGAATCTATTATTTTGAAATGGTTGATAAGGAGTTCTGGGTTGGTCAAACCCTGGAAAGGTTCTATTTGAATATTCAATACAATCACTTTTTTCAAGGACCATTTTTACAAGTCTGACAACAGTTCTTTTTTCTAAAGATAAATTACTAAAATCTGTGAAAACAGTATCAAAATGTCCTGGTAAGGCCATCATTATTTGATCTAATTCATTAGTTTCTGTCAGGGGGTAATTTGCATCTCGCAATTCTTCGGCTATTTTGGACATGTAGTCCATAAATTTTCAAATATTACCTTTCCTGGGGTCGAAGTGAAGGGATTGATATTTTGCTCTAGGAACCATTAAATTTGTGGATGTAGCATTTCTATAACGTCCATCTAATATTTCCAAAATTTCTGAGACATCACAATTTTTGACATAATGCAAATTTTTTTTATCTAATCTCTCGAAAATGAGAGCTTTGGCTCTTTCTTGAGTTTGAAAATAACTCAGCCAGGTTTTACTTAATCTGGTTTCTGTGGATGCGCAAAGATAACTAGTTTCTTTGCCATCAGGGAAAACTGTTTTATGACAACCTTTGCCAATTAGTGTGCTGATGATTATTGAACGCCGCCCTTTGTAGCCATTTCCTCTGAAAACATTAGATATGCGTTCTCCTGATTCTGCCATAATGATAGAAAAATAAAATAATAAAAATATAAATAAATAAAAAAAAAAACAATGTGGAAACAATCCCCAGCAAATGCCGAAAGAACGGATTGCCACAGCACTATTGATCCGAAATCTTGGTATAACAATCAAATTTCAAAAAGTCCAGATATATCTCCCAAGTAAAAAAAAAAATAAATAAATAAAAAAAATTCTTTTTTTTTAAATAAAATTGTTAAAAGTGGTGCAAGTTTAAACCAAGTTTAATCACACGTTTTAAAATTCAGCGGTTTGTTGATCAGCAGTTTTCAACCGACGTAATGGCAGACAGGAAAAAAAATGGACGTTGAAAATCACGCCAACATTCAATAATTTGCAATAATGCATAAAACGAACAGAATATTGCACATAAAAACGTAAGTAAAAGTAAGAGTGTAACGGCTCAGTCAAAAAACAAACAAAACGAGCCGTGCTTAACCTCCCACGGATCCACAGACTGGTACACTCTCAACAAAAAGTGCGCACAAAAGTTGCAAATAAAAACGTGAAAAATGGTCCGATATGGACAAATTTGGTGTCAAAACCAAATATTTTTTCGCGGCAAAAACGAATTTTCGCCTTAAAAGTTCCAAAAATGAAATTTTCTGACACCAAGTTTTAAAAAGGAATTCAAAAGTCTTACAAATACCTCTTTTTTGAGTACTTTTTTATGAAGTTATTGTCACCAATTTTGAGCTATTTGTTGGTGGTTGTATGCCGCTATTGTTTAACATTTTCTCGACTGGGCTTTTTGGATTTGATGACAACTAACTGCAATACTGGACACTTTGACGAGCTCCAGAGTGATATTTTGACTGACTTTTCTTGACTATGTTGAATTTTGGATTCGATGTTTCGATATATTTGACCAAATTGACTGGGTTTCTGATTTGACGCAAACGTACATTCAAGTTGTGACGGCTCAATATGATATTTGACCAAATTGGTGCTGCAACGAATTAGTCTTGCAAAGTATTGAAATGACTAACAATTTGTGTTTCTTCGGATGACACAAGCAGGGACTCCAAGCAAACAAAAACAATCGATGGCAGCTTTGGAAATTCGTAGACTTGACCAATATTTTGACACACAAGCAAGGTGCAAAATTTTCAGCAACTGACGACGTTCTATACAAAATTTTTAGTAGTTTTACAATTTTTAATTCAATAAAATAAAAATGAAACAGTATTATCAACTTTTTGATTTTTTTGGCATATAAAATTTTCGTTAACAAATAGTTATTTTGCACAATAAAAATAGCACTATACTTTGTTTATTTAAATTTACTTTGTTTATTTAAATTTACTTTGTTTATCACGAACGATTAAACTTTAATTTCAAACAGTAATTAAATTTCACTCTGTGTTTTTAAAAAAAAAGAATTGAAGATTGTTGCTGAGTGATGCTACCATATAGAGTTTCAGGTTAGCAATTGGTGTTTTTTACACAAATAAATAGATGTCAGTACTCGTTTGAGTCGCAAAAGTGCAGTGTATATTCAATGAAACATTAATACATAAGAGTACATATAGTTCATTGCCTTATTGAGAGATAAGGTGAAGATCAGCGAGTGGGAGTGATAGATGACGAGTACATTTACATATATATATGACAAGAACTAGTTTCTCACGATATGAGTTATATGTGTGTGTATAAGGTGTGAGGGGAAGGGGATTGGTGTCATGCCCAACACAATTTAAATAGCTGTGATTAGGAGTGAATAAAAATCATTTTAAACACCTACCTAATCCACAAACAACATGCGAAACAGATTATAATGTTAGCCTATTATTTTTGTTATAGTGAACACTGCCACACAGTTCGAAGACGTTCGATCTTATCTAATCAAACTCTACTATGAAGAACCTATCTGGATTGGTCTATGTAGAATTGTAACCCAAGGACCATTCAAATGGACGTAAGTATTCATTAGTTTTTAAGCTATCAACATAAAGCCTAATGTCGAACATTAGTAAAATTATCTTGAAAATACGTTTCAAAATCAAGTGGTGATGAGGCAGGTGTGAAGAGAACACATGCTAGACAACTCAAAACGCACCATCTGTGTTGCTTGCTACTGCTGCTTGATCTGCAGCCGGTATACCAAGTGACATGTGGAAAAACCTGAAAGTTACAGTGGTGCTACGAGAAAGCGTAATTTGCTGCTCTCAATCTCTTTAACGCTCACCAATATGGAGTTACCATTTTGAGAAATGAAAAACAGTTAAGATTCTCCGCGAAATAGACAGAGTTGCCATAGTTTCCATTAATTAATTGATTTCTACTGATTTAAAATAGTATACTGAATGCAAATAAAGATCATACTAGAGCTTGATAAACAGCAACCAAACCTATCAAAAGCTGAAAATTAAAATACCATTTTGCGCCAATGTTTTTTCCTAAGAAAAAAATTTGAGCAGGCAACCCACAATGTAGCCAAAGAATTTTTTCCAAAATAATATAAAATTGAGCACTAACTGTACTTTTCATCTTGGGCAAAATAATTTTTGAGAGATTCATGCTTTAGGCCTGAGACAAGGACACATCAACAAACAATGGCAAGGGTAATTACCGGAAATCATTTTTTGGTCTGCCACATCACAAAAAATTTTTGAATCTACTATTTTCATTACCAGCAAAGAGACAAATGAGAGACTCGCTTGAATATCTTGCTAATTTTTATGTTGAACCTCAGAGTTTATTCTCTCCAGATTTATGTGTGAGCCCTCCCTATGCAAATACTCCATGTAGGTACTACAAACAGACAAAAATCCTACCACAGACACCTGAAAAACGACTTACAACAGCTGTTGGGTTCTGGTATTTTCTTAATTAATGGATTAGCGAACATTGATAGATAGGAAAGATATAAAAGTAATTAATATTATTGGTAATATTGTTCATATTAATTCTAATTTTTGATTTTCA
This sequence comes from Ericerus pela, assembly GCA_011428145.1. Lineage (NCBI taxonomy): Eukaryota > Metazoa > Arthropoda > Insecta > Hemiptera > Coccidae > Ericerus > Ericerus pela. Next base: position 18,098 of record WOFM01000330.1, read on the forward strand.
TTTATTGATTTATTAATAGTAGTATTTTTTGAATAGTAAATAATTATATATCAAATAGTAATTTTTATAGTAATTATTATGGTTATTATTTTGTCATTTAATTTATTTATATTAATTATATTTGAACTTATAAAGTTTATTGATCTTAAAATTAATGATATTCCATTTAAGTGAATAGAAAAAATAATTATATTGATTGATATAAAGTTTTGGATTGAAAGAGGTAGATAATAAAGTTTAACCTGTATAAATTTTGTTATTAATAAACATTTAATTACTATCATTATTATTATTAATGATGGAAATAATAGTAAAAATCTTAAATTATTAAGTCGTAGATATATTAAGTCGAAAGAATTTATTATTATTATTATTATTATCGAGATTAATCAATTTCTGAATCTTCCAATGATATTTGATATTTTTATGAAAAAAATTATTAAGAATACATGAATGGTAATTATTATATAGTAAATTAGGCTATTATTGAAGTTATTATTAGTGTTTATTAGTTCAATTCGTATGATTATTCCTATTATTCCTCATCATATTCCTATTAATATATATAATATATATATAAAATTCTAATGTTTAATGGTTAGAAGAATATATTGATTTTTTAATTAAGAATTTTTTTGATCAATTTTGAAGATAAATTTTTTTCTTTAAAAAATAAATTTTGTCTATTATTAAATTATGATTTCAATAGTTTATATTTATTTAGCTTATTTTTCTTTTTAATTTTATACAATTTTAATTTAAAATCTGAATATAATTTTATTTAATAGCAAAAATTTATATTTAATATTCTTTTATTCTAATGGTATAAAAAAATTAGAATAATCATTTATATACATACAATATATAAATAAAATTTATTATATAATAAATTATATAAATTTGTATATATATTTTTAATAAACATTTTTTTTATTTAAATAAAATATATTTTTATAAAAATTTGTAGCATTGATTCGATATGTTTTTATTTTAATTCATATAAAAATTAATAATGAAATCAATGATAAGACTAATAATATTAAAATTATTCAGATGAATATAGTATTAAAAGTTTTTATGTAAAAAAATAAAAATTCGATAAAGTTGACGTACCTATAAAAAAAGTTTAATACTGATTAAATCGTAATAGTTGAATTGAGGTATAAAATCAATAATATTAAATTGTTTTTATTAAAATGTGTAATTTGGCTCAAATATACCTCAGGCAACATTCGGTTGGTGCATTTATTCTGTAGTCCTAGAGCTTGCTTTTTCAAGAACACTTGCACTTGAGAAATTTAAAATTAAGGGTAGTGTTGCAAGTATAAGAAGGCTGCTTCAAAAATATCACACATTGTCTTGACGGTTACTTTTTGAAACAACATTTTAGAAACCTCTTCTTGACAATTTTCTTAATTCTGAAAGGCATTCTTCATTCGAGCAATGAAATGAGCATGTCCTTGAGTCCCTTTCTTAAGCCCGAAAATAACTGAAGCAGAAGAATAACGCTTTTCACCTCATCAGATACATTATGAAATTTATGACTAAGCAGTGGTTTAGCGGAGGAGATTTAGAGTTTCAACATCCACCATAACCGAAATAAGATCGTCTCTCACCCCCTCTGTAATGGCTATGCAACGAAAATTCGCAAATATAATAACGTTCAAAACCCTCCCTAGAATTTTGGTTTCGACACGCCACTGTGACTGAGCGCCCCAATATACGAATTCTGCGAGCATTTCCTCCATAAAACGTAACTACAAAGACTCCCATAGAGAAAAGCGCCGCACAATCGAAATCTGGAAATGAAAAATTACTTCGTTTTACCACGTCGCGTGCTAATTTCTTTTCGACACTTTTTTTTTCTTCTTCTTCCACCAGAAACGACAGTGTTCTTTCAACCAACGAATACTGGAAAGAAACTCCAGTAAAGGATGAAAAATTATGCGTCATCTCGTCACCGTCAGATAATTATCGTTGGACGGCACGACAGTGCAATGGACCAGATGTTGCTTCTTTTATCTGCGAAATGCCAAGTAAGCTTTTTTTTTCTCTCCATTCTTTTTTTTTGTTTTTTTGCCCTTTGCGACTGTATTTCGAAATTTTCTTTCTTTGTCTGCGAAAAAGCGAACAGAAGAGGGAGAAAAAAAACATAATTTTTTCCTGTTTGATTCAAAATGCTCTTTCATTCTCGTTTCAGTTCCAAAATGGGTACAAAAATCAGCGTGCCTGGATTCGTTAAATCCGTCCATTACGGTTACTTTCCATCCAGAAAAAAGCATGATCAAGGCGGGCAGAGTGTGTCAAAATACGGATGTGAAATATATCGAATGTCACGATCCGGTGAGTGCGAAAAAGAAAACAAATTAATGATAAAGGTAGAGCCTAAAAGATGGAGCGGTCGACGAAGATAGGAATAAAACAGATCAATAATATTTTGCAGAATTGAAAGCTCGAGGTCGTCCTTATCGATCTTGGTAAAGCGAAAAATTCGTCAGGGTTTTCGAAAATACACGTAGGATACACTACCTTATCCACACTATGTTTGTCTATTGTGGCTAAGTGAAAGCTATTTTTCTTAATTTTTGCACAATCTGTGGATTGATTTTCAAACCAACGACCATCGTCAGACGAAACTGATTTTTCAGGACGAATGAAAAACGCTTCGCTGCGTTTGATAACAAAACCAATAGGTATGAAGCGATGCTGTTTTCCTCTTTTCTTCGGCTGGAACATACTACTTTTCATCAAAACCAGAGCAACTATAATGTTTCTCACACGAAAGTTATAACCTACGAACGAAAAGATGTTGGACTTATCTGCAAAATTTCTGACAGCAATATCGTTTTTTAATCGAACCTCTAAATTATTTCAATCCTATTGAATTGCAGTTGTAACCTTTTTGGTAAAAAAAAATTTGAGGAGTAGAATTTTTAATGAGAGGTCCCTTTTTAAAACATAGGTAACTAGATATGTAGCAGAGACATACATACAGATAAAGAGATGTCCAACGCTCCATATGCTTAGTGGTTTAAAAATATGTAAAAGATAGAAAAGAAGCAAGTCAAATTGTATATTCTGCGCATCTCAACCTGCCCTTATTTTGTTGTGAAAACAGATATCTTTATACCAATACACACACACTATCAAGCTACAACACATGCGCAGCAACAAATATTGGAATTTGAAGCATTTAGAAATTTAAACACTGAGAGGAGTTTTGTGGGAGAGGGAAAACATTTCAATTTAAGGATTAGAATAAATATTGTGTGATGTCAGAACTGTGGAGTCGGTCATTATCCTGCAGAAAGGACATTTCATATTTAGCAGGGTGAGGAAGAAAAATTTTATATTCCAACTGAAAAAACACAGCACACAATAATGTTATATAAAAAAAAATTCTAGATTTTTATAACCCTCCCATACATAAAAGCCACATGCTACAACTCCAGTGTTGCTTGACACAGGCGACAAAAAATAGGTCAAGTTACTTTTCAAATACCCTTATTACCTCATCATGTTTATTAAATGTACGAATGAAAAATTGGGGTTTATAATCTTGTTAATGAGTGAAAAAATGACGTTTTGCCAAAGACCTTATCAATGGGAATAAAATAGTTACTTTACCTCTCTATAGAGAAAAGTATCGCGTTATTTTCTGTTCATGGCGTATATACATATATACATATATAAACATACGAGCGGGTTTTCATAACAATCACAACTGGAGCATGAATACAAATGACTGAAGATAGTTAAAAGCAAAGAAGTAAACACCATTCTTTTTTAAATTCAAAAATTTTTGTTTGCTTAGTTAATTAAGTACCATACACAACTTGGTCAGAGTGATCAAATATCAACTTGCGTAGTTACCTTACTCGCCTTTGGCTCATGCTTTGAAACTTCACATTTGTTGATGATTTCTTACTTTCCTCTCATATTACGTAATTTTTTTTTTTTTCTATGGATCTGGTAATGTTTTAGTATAATAGTGAAGCCTTAACAAAATTTACTTGTGAAATTTATACTATATCAATTCCATCATTTCCATGACTATAAGTTGTGACATCTGAAAATGACGTACATCCCAAGTATAGGGGTTTGAAATCATGAGACTAAGTATATTGAGGAGTCTCAAGAAATTGTAGTCAAAACCACAAGTTAGCTCAAACAGTTAGGCCACTAGCCTACCAGCAAAAGCTCCTAAAGCCTACGTAGTATGTCGGGCAGTTTCAAGTTGGCGAGTTAAATAAGTTGGCCGACCCATCAGTACAATTCACGTTGTATTACAGTATAAGTTACTTACACTCGAATAATAAGTATATCTGGTTGTGCAGTTGTCAAAAATTGTATTGCCACATGGTTTCTCAATGTCTGGTGAACCAACAGATTGCAACTAAGTATACTTGTCGTTGGAATTGAAAACGGTTTGAAGTTGGACTGGTAACAGTTCTGCTAATGGCATTCACTTTTCAAGTAATTTTGGTAAAAACAGTTCAAAAAGGTAACTTGAATGTCAAACTCAAAAGCTGTAGAATGTTGTGAATATTGTTAAGTATTCACGACAAACAGAAAACATCAACGTATAAAATGAGACTGACTTTTCACTGTGTAACCAAAGTCGTGAACATTTGATAAGATAAGGTGTTGGTTCATTGGTGATCGAGTTACAAAATACTCATCACCACAAAAGTATATAAGAGTAGTCGATTAGCGTGTTGTCAATATCTAATAGAATGGGAAGTTATTTCATGTCAAACTCGATGTATTTATCTGTAGTTTTATTTGTAATACAACCTTAAGACTCGTGAGCAGTTCCCTATAGTAAAAGTATATACAAGTGTTTGAGATTGGTGGTGACATGAAGGGAAGGCCATGGGTTTTCAGATGTCACAAAGTACAACACTAATTTCAAAAACTGAATTAAGTTAAGCTACACCTACCAAATTTTTTTCATATTTCAATATTGTGTTTCCATTTTTTGAAAAGTGGAGGGACATTTTCTCCAAAACAAGAGTTTCAAATTTTTTTTAAATATATTGTCCCAAAAACATTTAATTCCAAATTTATTTGCACTCAAAAAGCATTCAAATATTTGTTTCCAAAATATTTTGTTCCAAAAAATTTAATCCCAAATTTATTTTTACCTACCAAATACAAAATTTCAATATTTTTTCCCAAAAATATTTTTCAGATGATCATGTTGAAAAGAATGTTTTGGTTAGGTACTGATATAATCTTTTTCTAATCCAAACAGAAAATAAACACAACACGCTACCTACTGTCCTCAGCTTTTGTACCTACCAAGGAGCGTACCAAAATTTATTTTCAAATCCCAAATACTGAAATGCCTAGGTACATGCATTCGGTACTTTTATGAATATTTTGAAAAAAATTAAGTTTGTGGGAAGCCAGCTGCAAAAACTACAGGAAGGTCTCAAGTTTTACCACCTAATTATAGCCTTCATTTATGGAGTCTGTATAAATCACAGCTCAAATGAACGACGTATCTGAAAAATGGAACAACAGATTGCAAGTTAATTATAGTTGAACTCTGTCTTAATTGTTTTTAGAGTAGTACACATTTTTATTTTCACTAAGGGAGTAAAAACTAAAATGTGAAGTTGGCTGCCACAAAACTCAGTGCAAATCTTAGTGCGAAAGAGAGAATAGTGAAATTAAAAAAAAGTGTCTGTACAAACTTAATTTTTTTCAAAATATTCATAAAAGTACCGGATGCATGTCCCTTGGCATTTCAGTATTTGGGATTTGAAAATAAATTTTAGTACGCTCCTTGGTAGGTACAAAAGCTGAGGACAGTGCGTGGCTGTGTGTGTGTGCCCACTGCACATGCATAAAACCACATTACTTGTAGTAGCCCATATTCTTTTCTCTCAATTGTTTTCTTACCTCCCCCTCTGCAACCGAAGAGAATTTTATTTATTTTTTACGATAGGTTACCTGCAGCTTCACTTGCGTTGTGTCTAATAATTATTTAAACCTATTATTTTGTACACCCAAATTTAAACCCGATGAAAAAAAAAATGAAACAGAATGAGACAGAGAGAATCATATCCACCTCACCAACCAGTAGTAGTCAGACGATGAACAAAGAGAAGAGAAGAAGTTTTTTATCAATTCTCTTTTCTGGTCTTTTTCATTTAGTTCAGTAAATTGTTTGTCTATTTTCTGTTTTCACAGATGATAAAAATTAGTAACTTTGCCCCCAAAAGGAGTATGGACTTCCACAAAAGCAATAAATCCTTGCTTAGAATAACACAATTTTTTTTTTTAAATATCAGGCAAATCCATCCCGCAATTCTGGAATAATGTAGTTTCCAATAGTGTTTAGCCCTTAGTATTTTATAATATGTAGAGATTTGGAAAGTGATGGTAGTGTATTTTTGCTCATGTAAGGTGAAGACGTGGCAGCTAATAAAATGTCTACCACATTAAATGTTTTAAGCCCTGAAACGCAATTTTCTTTTTCAAATACACATAAAAAAAATGAGTAGACAGAAATAATTTTAAGACAACAGCTACCAGACCAAAAAGTTCAAAAAGGACAATATCCAAAGGGATAGAAATAATAATGTTTTGACAGACATAAAATATTTTGGTCACACTATGAAATTGTAATCACTTATCCTTTTTTCAAAAATGTTTTCTCTTTATGTACTTAACCATTAACTTTTTATTTTTTAATTTTCATAAAAGATTATTATTTGTTTTGGAATTTTTCTTCTTTGTATGAATAAATTTGAGAAAAAATTATTTTGAGAAAAAATTTTTTATTTGATTTGGAATATTTTTTTTTTGTTTAAATAAATTTGGAATATTAAATTTTTTTCGAGCAAAATATTTTGCAACTGGTGTTTCGGAAAAAATGTACGCCAACCTTATAAAATCATATTTATCGCGTATTTTTATGGATGAAAATCAACTAAAAATCGTGCGCCTTTATCGAAATCAGTAGCTACTTGTACCTCCCTTATGAATTCGTCACTTACGACTATTTTCATTTTGTATTTCTTTTATTTGCGAAATCTCATTTGCAATTCAGAGGACTCACGTCACAAAAAACATGCTTCTGTATTCTTTTAAAAAGGATATCCATCATAATAATTCACCGTGGAAATGAAATTCCATCAAATTTTTAATTCAAATCCCCACGCATTAAATTGGTTATTTTTCGTTCCTCTTATTTCTTGTTTATTATAACCTGCGTCGAAGAAAATGTTCAGCGATTTGAACAGACAATAGGTACACCTACGTCGAACTTTCAAAACAAAGTTACACCTGACATATGCCAACGTTATTTGAATGGCGACGTGAAAAACCTCTTCACAAAAGAATAGCTGAAATTTGATTCCGATATATGCATAGCAATTCTTCTTACATCCATCCATATCCCTCCCAACAACCTTCATCCGTCATACTTCAAAATTAGAATTCCGTTATTCTTTTCGAGAACAGTCCTGTGAAATGGAAAACTCTGGCTGCTGTCAAAAGCGACGAAGATTTGATCAAGGCAAATTAATGAATGGATTTCGAATTTTCCAACAGAACGAAATGACACCTGTCAAATAGCTACTGCGCCGTTTCAATTTTACGGCATTATTTCGTCCACCACCATTTTATGCTTAACTATAGTTTCATTTTTGTTTCGGCCTTCTAGGATATACATGTAATGGAGACGACATAATTGTTGTTTTGGTGTCGCATCTACGTACAGCGCTCTCGACGCCACGTGTTTTGCTTTATAAAAATCTGATTGGTAGAAAAAATTACCACGTGAATTAGTTTGTAAACACTGGTGTACAAATTACCCTATTTCGAAGAATCTGATTATTTTGATTGGTGGATGTCGATTGATGTGGGATAATTTGTACGCCAGTGTACACGTGCTCAGTGTAGATGTTAACGACAGTCAATCCCTTGTAAAACAGGAGCATGTCCTCTCCATCATACGTATATATATATTCTCGAAGATTTCTGCTCATTATTTTAAAACATTCGTAACTAAACAAATAATTGATATTATAATAATTTAAAACTTGGGCTACAATCATGAACTGAATTGATAATTAATAGTGATTGATACCCTATTCAAAACACATAGGTATAGGTTATCAACTCTTATCAATTGTCAGTTCAGTTCATGATCACAGCCCTAATCTAAACAATAGTCTTCAAATTTTTAACTGACTTAAAAAAAAAAGGAGGTGATTCTGTATTCATTGGGTGTGTAGGTAGATACATATATCAAAGATATACAGCTAAAGAAATGTCCAAAGCTGGATCAAAAAACATCAAAAATAGAATGTTGATAGACGTTCTGAAGTCTGATATTTTTTACTGCACTTGTGTCATCAGGGCTGTAACTAGGTGCGCCATACTGACCAAAAAAAAAAACCACCTTAATATAATACCTACATTGTCGTCGTCCAAAATATCGTCTGGACAACGACAAAGAATATCATTCTGATTTAACTGGCCAAAAAAAAGTGTTTGGGCGTCAAAAAGTTTGTTCACACAGGGTGGCAAAAAAAGCTAGGTACGGCCCTGTGTGTCATAGCTTGATAATGTGTGCATATTGGTATGGTTTTCATAATTAAATATGCGTAGCTTTGGATGCGCAGATTGTATAACTCAAGTTGCCTCTTCTCGATCTTTCACATATTTTTAAACAACAGCGTTCATGGAGTGTTGGACATCTCTTTAGCTGTATGTCTCTGACATAGGTACCTATATATTATGTTATTTTTAGGTACCTATATACAATGATTATTCAGCAGTGGCTGCACAGATGCTAATGATTCAGTTTTCATTTGAAAAAGGATAATCTTGAGATAGTACTATTAAGTTTATGTTGAGATCAAATCTATACCAGATCTAAAATTATAGACCGCAAATTTAAAATTCAATCAATTTTGGAGAAAAATGATAGGTTCGTACCTATTTTTATTTGGGAGCTTTTTAACTGCTGATTATTGAGTCATCTGTCAGATTTTCAAAGTTCAAAATGGCAGGTCCAGTATGGTTAATCTGAAATTCTAAATTTAACCAATTTGTGTAAAACTCAGTATGTAGACATAAATTCTCTATTGGGCTTGTTTTAAGTATATTTTTGAAGAAAATATTGGTTAAATAACATTTTGTCAAATTTAATTTCATCCCTATGCATAGATGTTTGGTGCCAATTAATTTGGTAGTTTTTGAGAAAACTGGAGAAGAAAAACTGCTGGAAAAATTTTGTGTTCATGGTTTTGAGAAAACTGCCAAAGAGATAGGGCAAAAATTTTCACAAAAGGTATTCCTTATATGGGACAAAGTCTGATAGGAGTTTGGTGCCTATTGGTTCAGTAGTTTCTAAGAAAAATAGAAAAAAATAAATACCTAGAAAATCAATTTTTAACAGTAAGACATTGATAAATCGATATTTTTGTTAAAGATATTGACAACTATTGATAGTTTTTTGTAATTTCTTTGCTTGAATCTAGCAATGAAATATCAATGTATTAATATGTTTATCAGATATTATTGGACTCACCAATCGTATTCTTCTCACACTCCTGCAAACACTCAACTATCTTTTTATAAATACTTTCATACATTTATACTTGTGGCTACACTGATACTCATTCTGCCACTCAATCGCTCTTCTCCATACATATTTGTTTCGTATATACTTTTCATACTCTGTACTTTACATAATTTCTCTTTTATAATTACATACTTCTGAGATGTAACTTTGAGAATATCTTTATCTTTTTCTTCAGTTACATCAAACATTTGGCTCACAATCTCTATTCATATGATTGGGACCACCAATCCTCTTCCTCACACACTCTTGTGAACACTCGACATTAATCTTACAAACTATTTTACAAACTTACACTCGCGGCTACACTGATTCTTGTTTCACCATTCATTTGTGAGAATTCGTACATATTCATTTCTTACATACATTTAACACTTTGTACTTTACATATTTTCTTTGCTGCAATTGCATGCTCCTGACTTCTGAGATGTAACTTTTTCAACATCTTTATTTTTCTTAAAATCTGTCAATCTCAACCTCTATGGATATCAATAACTATCCATAGAAATATCAGTTATTATCGATATTATTTCACAATTTTTTCAAGTAATTGGTATTAGTTTTTTTTTTTTTTTGATTATGGATGAAATTTGACCAACTGGATTTTCCAGCCAAGTATTTCTGCGCAAGTGTTTTATTAAATATATTTCAATACATGTTCTATAACCCCAATAATCTTGATCCGAATATTCCCTCAACTTTATTTTCTATTTGAATAACAAAGCCAGAAATCACTTCAAAAACTCTTCGCCATAAAACGGTGCAAGGCACGCTGGAAAATACGACAGTAAAAAATTTCTTTAAGTGATCGTTACAAATCCAGTTGCGAAATGAGCTTTCAGAAATAAACTTCTTTTTGCTCAATCATAAATAATTTATAACGGCTTTCGTCTAACTCTGATGAGAAAATATTATGTACTTTCTCTCTCTCTGTCTCTCTCTGTCTAACTCTGTCTCTCTCTGTCTCTCTCTGTCTCTCTTTCTCTCTCCGTCTCTCTCTCTCTGTCGCTGTTTCTGTCTCTGTCTCTGCCTCTGTCTCTGTTTTTGTCTTTGTCTCTGTCTCTGTCTCTGTCTCTGTGTCTGTCTCTATCTTTGTCTCTATTTCTCTCTTTTTCCACTAAGCAGATAATACTACCGACGATAATTCAAAATGGAAGAAAAGTTTTTCCAACATCCGAAAGTAAATTCGTATTCTCGAAAATATTTGATAGTGATTTTCATACACACGTTACCACAATAACCAGTAGAGTCGAATTTTTGGGCAAAAGCGAATTATTAATTTTCGTACGTTAATTTCAAAAACATGTCAACCTTTTTTCACGTTGAAATGTAGCCTCTACGTATAAGTGTCGAGGTTAAGGTTGAAATTTTAACCCTTTCAATATTTTACGACCCTTTTACCACAGTCATTCACCCCTTTTGTCTTGACATCCAGCCGCATGTGAAAAGTTGCGGATAGTAGTTTCGAAAGTGAATGGATTCAGGTGAATTTCAAGCTCTATTTTAAGAAGCCAAAGCCTCGACCACATGGTGACCAATAATGCACTGTTATTTCCATTTTGTATTGAATTTTTGTCTGTTTTTCAGCAAGGTAAAGCTGACAAGGTTATAGAAAATGGTAAAATGATAAAGGAACATCTTAACTGCGATCCAGTTTCACAATTCAAAGGAGAAAATGCAACTCAAAGAGTGACAGCAAAAACAAATATTATAACGAGCAGCAGCATTGATACGGCAGTTTTAAATACCTCCAAGCCATTGTATACGATGACTCCAACCACAACGGCTGAAAGTTTTACTAGAATTTCCATCTCAACTTCAGCGCTGAATACACTGAAAACGACCGATTTTAATGTTTCATCTGGTACGTATAATAATTTAAAATTTCATATTTTAAAGAATTAGAGGTCATAGTTCTACCGAATGTCCGAACTTGGTCTAGCATGCATCCCACGCAAGCGTATTATTATATTATGCATAGTAATTCCATTAAACAAAATGTCAAACATCGAAGTACGAAAAGTTGCCTACTCTAAAATTGAAGAGTATATAGGGTTTTAAACATCTACGAGTAATGACTGTATAGTAGGTAATTCACTAAAAAATGTGATATTTGTCATAATTATTATAAGGATATCCTCGAGTCCTGCACACCTGGTGGGGTGCAAAGGACACTTGTCTGTTGAAGAAATGTAAACAGACAAGTGACTGGGCTGAGGCGGTTACCTTCATTCATTGTCACGCAGTGAGAGAGAAAGGTGTGTGCTAACGATATATTTTTGCTGTCTCTGGACGTTAAATACTCAACTATATTGATAAGTGTACGGCTAGTGGTATGGCCACTTCTATAATCATTTGACGGAGTGTAACTGGTAAAGATGGAGATATAATTTTTTATTCACATAAATGAGCACAGTTGACTGCCATAGTCGGCATAACTTGAAAATCATGAATTATTTGTCTATAATGACGGAGTGAAAATAAGCTTGCTTGGTCATTCAATAAAAATGAGATTTTCTAAAATTTTAATATGTTCCAGCTCCTTCAATTTTGCAAACACGCAAAACATGGTGTTAAGATTTTTTTACCCAGATTGTTTACAAAGGTAGTATTAAAATTAACCTTTCAAAAGGGTTAGGGGTGAGGATGATGAAAATTATCTATTTCTCAAAAAAAGAATACAATTGGTATTATTTTACCATTCTGACCTAACTTTTTTTATGTATATAATTATGTATATAGGTAGGTACTTATGAAATTTTCACAAAACGTAGTTGTCATACAAGAGGGGATCTGAAATAAGTTTGGGGCCTATCGGTAAATAGCAGGCCCCTAGCCAGACAGTTTTATCAGCAGGGGCTATTGAAATTGTTTGGAGGCGCACTTTTACTCATGGCAGTGGTGTAGGTACCCCCATTGACAAATAGGTGCTAAAAAAAACAAAAATTTTTTCACTCCTTTTGTTTTCTTCAAAGATGATAAAAAAAAACCATATGGCGCCTTTACCTTTATGCATGCAAATATGCCCAAAAAGTGCCAGGATGGGCTGGAACTTATCTAGACAGGGCGGAGCCCGGTCTAGCCCTTACGTAACTACTGGCCTGGTAAATAGCTATATGAGAAAACTAGGAAACAAAAAATTCTTAGAAAAGTCGTTTTTCCTAGATTCTGAGAAAATGGCAAAAGGGATGGAGCTGAAATTTTTGCGATAAATTATCCTTATGCAGATGCAAGTCTGACAGGAGTCTGGTGCTTATTTGATAGTTTCTGAAAAAACTGAAGAAGAAAAATTAATGGAAAATATTTTGTGTTCACGGTTTTGAGAAAACCACGATAGGGATAGGGCTGAAATGTTCATTAAAGGTATTCCTCATATGGTACCATGTCTGATAAGAGTTTAGTGCCTATAGGTTTATTAGTCTCCGAGAAAACTATAAAACAATTAATTCCTGGAAAATGGGTTCCAGCAATTAAAAACTGATAGATCGATATTTTTGTTGACAATATCGATAACTGTCAACAATTTTTGTAATTTTTTTACCTGAAACCAGCTACGAAATATCAATATATCAATATGTTTGTCAGATATCGATAACTGTCGATACTAATATCAATTACTGTCAATATTTTTTTGAAATTTTTTTAAATATTTGAAATCCGTGTTTTTAGAGTTTTTGCAATCTCCATTAAGTTTTTTATTTTTCATCAATCAGTTCTATGTTTTGTTTTTCATCTCTGAAAATAAAATTTTTATTATTACGTCATTACGTCATTAGTCATTATCTAGGTAAATTTGTGACCTTTTTTTTTGTTTTTGTTTACCTTTCAATTATGATGTGATATTTATACTGATCGAATCACACTATTAAATAAAGAAACAACCCTGTTCCCACACTGTGTCAGGATGTAGAGGAAAGGAAATTACATTGACGAACTTAAGCTTTGAAATCTCAGTAAGCTTGTTGTAATCATGCTATTCCAATTAATTTTTAATCAAATAATAACTTAAACATTTAATATTCTTAGGTATAAGTTTGAAATCAGTTGGTTGCATTTTTTTAATTTTTTCAATTTTTGAAATACATATTAAGTCAGTCTAAGATGATGAATAAGCTATAAATTATAGTATACCTAAACAAACATAATATATTGTTGAATTTTTGAAGAAAAAAAATTTTTTAGGGCATTTCAACTTCTGAAAAAAATATAGATAACACTTAAAATGTGAAAATAATGCTGAAAAATTCGTCATCTTACCCACGCCATCTTACCCTCCTTCCTCATACTTTTCTTTTAATTTCATCAAAATTTCAATTTTTTGCAATATTTAAAGTTAAAATACAACCAACATGGGATGCACCATAATAATAGAAACCAAAAAATACTTATTCGAATTTATTTTTTTATATACAAAAGGAGTAGGTGCTTATTTTCTGGATGAAAATTTCACTAAGGCAAATTGCAAAATCCTGTTTTCTTATGATAAGAACAAAGATAATGTGGCTACATATCCAGTAAGCTTTGTATATGATAGATGGAACTGCGATATATTTTAGACAATTATTTGGTAGTGCTACCTATGACCATCATCAAGCGAACTTGAATTCGTCAACTTACTCACTTTGCCAACTTACCCTCCTTTCACCTAGCTTATTTTTTGGGAGAATTATTGATGAAAATTGGCAAACTGGGATTTCTATCAAAGTATTGCCACACCAGAGTTTTTTTTTTTACCCTATTGTCAACTACCATTTTAACATTATAAATGTTTAACCTGAGGTAGGTACACACTAAAAACATGAGGTCATGAGCAACGAAAAGAGGAAAATGTAAATAAAACCAGAAAACCATAATTGTTTGTATTTGATTGTATTCACAAATCAACCCACGCACACTAACACGAAACCGAATTCGTTGTTTCCCCGGACTCAACAAGTTTGGCAGTGTTACCCTAACATAAAAACTCTAACGCGGCAGAAGTTCCGTTAGAAAAAATATGTTTTCGAAAATTATAAAGTTAAGTTGTCACTAAAAAGTTATTAAATAATATATCGTAACAAATATTTATTCCGAATTAGGTTCCTACTGGTCTAAAATTAAACATTTTATAGACAGAATAAAAACAAAAATAGTGTTACCAGATGTACCATGACCGATCCGCACCAAAATTTATAGCAAGTTGTAATAATTTATAGTAAATATATGTTTAAAATTTCGTAACTATCAGTTAAAAATTGAAAATTTTATAGCCAAAACAAAAACGAAAATAGCCATACCGGAAGTACCGTGCGGCCGATCCGCAACAAAATCAATAGGTTAGATTCTTAGCTTAGTACTAATGTTCTTTCCAAATTTCGCGACTATCGGTTGAAAATGCGATCTGTATCGTGGTAACAAGAAATTATATATATATATATAGTATATATACTCGTATATATGAATTTGAGTTAAAGTAAAAATTTTCCTTGAGTTATAAAGCGAAAAGCGTATCGAGCCCCACTCGCAGATCGTTCCATGAAACAAAGATTAATAAGTAGATTTTCAATAGAAAACCTACATAAAAATGAAGTACGTAGTATATTTAATCAAATGAAAATTAAACACAAATGTCATTTCCAATGCATCCTCGACTGCGCACGAACTGCAAATCGTGTAAATTTTTCGATAAAAATCCCTTATCAACGAACGTAGGTAGACTACTAAAATGTATTCTTCATTTTAGATAACGAATTTTTCAACAAAAACGTAGTCATCCTGGAAACGGTCTCGGAGACATCCACCATAACGTTGCCCCAGGAGATGTCGTTCGCCGAAGAGCCAATAAAAACGTCGAAACCGCTTGCGGCCAACGCATCCACCGGAGGTCCTCCGCCGCGGTACAACGTTACCGCGTCGCTTACGGCGTCCAAATCGCTGGCGGAACGCGCGAACGCCGTGTCGCCCGCAGCCGCCGCCAAACCGACCATCGACTCGACGATCGGAGGCGGCGCGCCGCAGCAGCCGCAGCAACCACTGCGAAACGCCACCACATCCGCCTTCTTGGTGCTAAGCACAGCCTCGTCGCTGCTGGCGAACAGCACGCCGCCCGAAGAGTCGCACGAGATCTTCAACAACGACGAAGATCGCGAAACCTTCCAGCAGTCCGGCGCCGCGCCTAAGAAGTCACCCAAAATGGAGGCGCTCGAAAACGTCGCCAACTCGCCGAAGGGCATCGTCTCCAAGTCCAGCGAAAGCGAAGAGGAGGTCACCCTCGGCGACCGCACCTACAACATCGAAGGTACTTTCGATTCGAACGACTTCGCGAACGCCGCCCAACCCATAAGCGTGTACAAGAAAATCGATTTGAATCCGCTGGAGAACGCCACCGAGCAGACGTCGTTGGCGCCGTCCGAGTCGTCAGCAGTCCGGCTATCCGATCCGTACCCAGCCGCCACGTCCGTATCGTCGCCGTTCTCCACCAACCTGTCCACCACAATATCGTCGACGTCAGCCTTTGCCGAGGAACAAGCAGCGACGGTTCCGAACAACGACGACGACGACGTTGACGACGACGATGACAAGAACAACAACAACAACAACAACAGCAGCAGCAGCAGCAACAACAATAGCAGTAGTAGCAACGACAAAAATTCGGCTTCCAACGAGTCGACCACCACCTCTGGCAATGAAAATTTCGGCGTAGCCAGCAACCAAACTGCGGCGAACCCCCAAACTTCGCCATTGCCACAAAAAAAACCATCGCCATTGCTGAGCGCAGCTCAGGAAGCGCCAAATCGAAAACGCCGCGCCGGCAAATCGGATCGCCATTCTTCCTATCCGTACTTTTTAGGCCGTATTTTAGGCTAAACGACCTACAGAGTTCGCTTAAAAATAGACGTAATTTTCTTTTTTTTAGGAGCGCGATTTCGTAGTTGAATGTGTTTATCAACCAACAAACAAACTAAAAAAAAATAAAAAATAAAACAAAAAAACAAAAAAACAAGAGAATGACAAAATTTGACCCGTCAGAATACTATGCCCGCAACATAGTTTGAACATGTCGCGAAAGGAAGAAATGGGAATTGTGGGGGTTGAAAATAAAACTTTAGCACGGATTACAGATTCCGCACAATGCACAAACATTTCTCCAAATTTTATAAGAAACAAGAAAAATTAAAACCCAAATAGAGGTGACGCTTATTCCGACACATTTGCGAGACTTTCGACATCTATTTCAGCATTCTCAGACGCTAGGCAATTTACAGAAAATTGACATTGAATTGATCAGATTTTTCTTTTCAAAATATAAATTACCTGTGACCAGATAGGTATATATGTATAGTAGTGGACCAGTGAAGCTCCACGAGCCCAACGTACTTTTCAGTGTCAAGACATAACGGCATAAGAGTAGGCAACTGGAGTGTGTCTAGAGCGTACTTTCGATGTTCTGCTTGAGTTCACCAATTTGGAAAACATTCTATAAGAGTCATCCCTTAAATTCACAAGGATAGCGAACATAAACGTATTTAAAGTACATCAAGTACGCTACGCAATGGTTGCCTATTTAGCGCTGGCATGTCTAACCTGAAATCATTGTTCTCTACTGGTCCAGTACCTACCTACCACACAATCAAAGGTAAATATGAATTTCTGTAAAAATTAGACCTTCCAACGTTAAATGAAGCCATGAGTATTGAAATTGGATCGAGACATTGACAAATAACGCCTAATTCGAAGCTTACTAATCTATCCTCTCCATCATTTTACAAAATCAGAAGCAATTTATTTCACACTAACCCTTAACTTGTCCTTGAAAACACTGCTATCATAAAAACAGTCTGGGCAGAAGTACAACTATGCAAAAACCTGTATGACCTTTGACGATATAGTATTGGACTAGTAAAGCTCCATAAACTCAATCTATTTTATATTATAAAGACATGGTAGGAAATTAGCGTGAAATTTCGATGTTTCGACCGAGTTCACTGATTTAGAATACAACAGATAAAGGTCATCAGTTCACATCACAAGGACTGTGTATAATATTATTATACAAGCTGTTGCGAGAGTAATTCATTGTTTAAATTGTCTCAACAAATAAGATAATTTCTGAATATTATCTTTTATTAATATCAAACTTCAAATTATTACAAACACATTTAGACTCTAACTTATTACTAATACTTAATAATAATGATGCCTGATATCCATAACATCGAGTATGGACCTTAACATTTCTACTCGACTTCTAGTTCAGGAATGAATATGTCTTCGAATAGAAGACAAGACATCACCTTCGTTTCCTTTGTTATAATCAAAAATGGCCGACCAAAAAGGTGGCGTGACATGGAACATCCGCCAAATATGATGACACTTCATTGTCAGCATATCTGGTGGTGTTTGTCTGTGGGAAGCAAGATATCATATAGACAGCTATTATTCCAAGAATTAGGAATAATAGTTGTCTATATTTTGTTCGACACGTTTTTATAGACGAACTAAGTCATCTGCAAAAATGGGACGGAACACAAGCAATTTAAAAAACATCAAGTGGTACACCAATTACCTAATTAGTGCTGGCATGTCTAAATAGCCCTTTACTGGTCCAGTTCTATATACTCAACATGTATGACCACGAGTCTTCCAAAAAATTCATCCAGTTTCTGAAACATTTTGCTTTCAAATGAAAATTGAACAGATGAATTTTTAAATTACAACTCCCAAGAGAAAAGTCATAAGGTCATAACAAACCCTATTTTTCAAATTTTTTCTTTTAAACTTCGCATTATTCAATAAAAATTAATTATAGTGATTTTGCAGACTCTCACCGACCCTCACTTGGTTCTTTAAAAAAGGGATCAAAGGGACAGTTAGGAAATAATCAAGTGGTTCTTCATTGAATCCATTCAATAGTGGTCTGAATGGCTTACAGTCAATTCCAAACAATAAAAACATGATGTCATATGAGTTGATGAACCAGGGGAGAAAAGAATAGGTAGAGATTCACCCTATTAAAAACAAATGCTGCATCCAAAATGGTTTTGTTTACACCAATATTTTTAGCTCGACGAAGCTGTGAAATGTGATTGTCTATGTGACGTCATGTCTTCCTTACTTGGAATAGACTATAGTGTTAAGCCGCTCAGCTATACAATTGAAAGATTGCGCTCACGTTTGATCAGTCGTTACGCTGCTCCATTCCCGACACAAAATGGCAGTGTATTTGGTTCGGTTCGGTTCGGTTCTATTGATACTCCAATACGAAATTGAAAAATTCATGTTTGGTAGATTATTGGCCGCCAGATCCCAACAATCCCCTCCCTCACTCAAACACCAAATACATCTTCAGTAAAATGGCCACAAAGCCTAAGCCCTTTTTTATCGCTTTCATTTAACTCAGTCCGGTTATTTCATGCTCTGTTATATGAACATTAAGTGAAGATTGAATTTAAACTTTTTGTGATAACTAGAAGGCGTACTCACCGGAGAAGAAGAATGTAGTACGCGAGACAACTGTGTGAGTGCCCCACGTTTCACACAGAAGGTACACTTAATAAAAGCGTATTATTAAAAATTTATTTTTACAAAACATTTTTTTTATTTAAGTTCATTCAGTGCTCAGAAGTTAAGCCATTTATATTTGTAAATTTTATAATAAATTTAACCTAAAAATTATCAAATTATATAATGCACCTGACAAACAAAACAAAATAGATGCATATTTATCACACTTTCTCCTCGAACTTTCAAAATTTATTTTCTCAGAAATAGCTGAAGCCTGATAGTCTTATGAATTCATATGAAATACACAGGTATCTATAGATATGGTCGTTTTCCTTCGACATAAAATCACCTTAAAATAAACACTCATTAAAACCTACAACACGTTTTTAAGTACAGTGTACACCTCTCACTCAGAAAAAATGTGCACATAAAACGTCAAATTAACCACAGAAACCTGTTAATTCCTACCCCATAACCTAAAGAGCTGCCCGAATGCTTGCACGGTTGTACCAGTTTTACGTAATTTGCTCAAGTTACCAATGAATTCATAACTACTTTTTCGCTGGTCATCAAAACTCTTCTGTCCAACCCAACCCCCACCCCCTCCTAAAAGAAGTAAATCAAAATACATTGAC
This sequence comes from Ericerus pela, assembly GCA_011428145.1. Classification (NCBI taxonomy): domain Eukaryota; kingdom Metazoa; phylum Arthropoda; class Insecta; order Hemiptera; family Coccidae; genus Ericerus; species Ericerus pela. The sequence goes on from WOFM01000330.1 coordinate 37,820, forward strand.
TGTAATTGTTTACTGTACAAATTTATTCGTCTAATCGCCGGAGACTTTGAATGTTCGTTCATTCTGAAGATCTCAGCATTAGATTTGAAAATAAATAACAGTTTTCCATCAAACACTCGACGAAAACACAGGCCTAATATTACTCAACGATTTAATTCACGTTGAACCCGCCATATTTAACATCATTGAGGCTCATACATGAAAAACTATTAAAAAATATAAAAATGAAATAAAAAAATACGTTCCACTAAATTTAAAAAAAAAAAAAAAAATGTTAAAAAGAAACAAAAAAAATTAAAAAAAAACAAAAAAAAATTAAAAAGAAACCAAAAAAAACCGCTAGAATAATCTTCCATCATTTTCTAACATAGACCTGATCAAACATAGGTATTACAATCGAGAAAGGTCACATTTTTATCATTTATATTTTTTCATACCTGCAGTTGTATAAAATATTGAATTGCTTTTTTTCATATTTTATGCTATACTTACGTAGGTGTCAAATTTCGAAGAAATATAGTTATCCAAAAATTTTCCTAGTTAAGCATTGTTTACCTACATGCAGCTATATGTGTTAATATATACCTATAAAAAAGGCATTTATTACTTCTCATACCTAGTTTTTAGTTACCTAGGTACCTTTCATTTTGTCTTTGTTTTTACATTGAAAGACCAGTTTTCTTTTGATTGTAATTTTTCATTGAATGTTATGTGAGAAATCATTGTAATATTATTAGGTATTATTATTATTATTATTATTATTATTATTATTAATTACTATTACTATTATTATTATTATTATTATTATTATTATTATTATTATTATTATTATTATTATTATTATTTTATTTTATTTTAATATCGGTAAGTAATATTATTAATATTGTTTTAGTTCCTTCATTTTAAGGCTTCCTATTAAAAGTTTATGTGTATAAGATTTACGAATAAATAATCAAAAATATTTGGAATGGTTTCTGTAACAATAAACTCTTATTAATCATATTAATTAAAACGTAAAGTGAGGTACGTCGAATTTCAGCATACTTATTCATGGATTAGATAGGTAACATACATATTTTCGGCCAGAAATCCAGCGAAGATCGAGAACATTGAACTCACAATTATCAAGGAACAATGAGTTGCTTAAACCAGTGATGACCTCAATGGTATGCCTCTTCAGAAAAATGTCTATCACCACCCAATAATTTCATTAAATTCCTACGCAGGTAGCTTATCTATTGACTTAGAACAGATTTCAGTATCGAAGAGATAGTCCAATTTTAGTCCCTTTCTATCGAAGTACTGAATTTTTTTTTTCTCGGACCTCCGGAAACTTTTTTACACCTCAAAGTTCCGGTTCCACCTGACAATTCCCGTCTGTTCTGTCAAGTGAAAAAACCCAAAAAATTGATATCTCAAATAGAACAATTTAAAGAACTTTTTTGATAATAAGGAAATAATTATGAAAAACGTAACTATTAGTTTATTTTAAAATCGCAATTTCGTATAAATCAGATGCAACATTTGTGGTACCTATCTATGCTAAAAAGTCACTCTCAGCATCTGTTTCGACAGTAATATGAACGAGGGACAAGCGAGAAACATTCCCAAAACACACCACAAAGCTGTGCTTCAATTCCACATTCTTTAATAAAAACATTCTCTGCGTCATGTTGGCCTTGAATTAGAAAAAATCAAATCGTGAACAGATTACATAGTGAAAATAATGTGGAAGGAAGGGGAGCATTAGGTACCGAGTGTTATTTCTTCACGCTACATTTCCTTTTGGAGACATTTTTATGTACGACAAGCAGCTGCTCAAGAAGGAAGGAGGAAGGAAAGTATCATGAAAATGAAATAACAATGACCTTTTATGGTTTCTAAGTATAATGATAGATTCACTTTCGAAGAAAAAGTTTTTAAAAAGAACTCATTCCAGTAGGTAGGTAAAGTTTTCTTACCTTTTTCTTTTCATTCTTTTCTATTTTATCTTCGTTTCTCTTTTTGCCTTTTTTTCTTTTTTTTTCCTCTCAGCCTTTTAAAAATTTTTTTAGTCACAATGGCGAAAATAAAAACCATCCACTACCTATCAACGACAACGAGAGTAACGTGTACTGAATTAGAAAAAGTATAAAAATTAACCAACGACAGCTAAATCATCGTACGTTATTCAGCTTCAGTTTTTCTTGTAAATATGGTGAAATGTGACGGAAATTAAACGTGAAAGGTTTATAGGATGTCAAAGTTTCTCTTAAGTCTTACCAACCCGCAACGGTACGATCAAATTCGTTCAAACAAAAAAGTTCTCTTCGAATATGGCCTATCTTCAAAACTAACCCAGTTATAGGCCTTTAAAAAGTGATGAAAGAGCAAATTCAGAAATATTTAAAAAGAAAAATCTCAAAAGCTCTTTTTACTCACCTTGGTCGAGTTGAAATTCTACTCAATCCTCTGAAAGTTTGTGTTTAAACTAAGTTGCATAGTACACGTTGAAAGGCAGTTTCGTAGCAAAAAAGCTCACAGCCAACTTCACTTATCAAGCCATGAAGTAAAATGAAAATCGGTTCCTCAACACAATATTGCCAATTTCACTTATTTTATACGAATTACATTTTGGGATTAAGGAATTTGAATATAAACTGAAAAAACAATAGTTTTGTCAAAAATAGTTCCTTCGGATATCAATTTACGACTTTGCAATTTTCACTTCATAGCTTCATAAGTGAAGCTGACTTTAATTTGACCTCTGCAAATTTTGACTTCGTGATGAAAATAGATCAGTAGGTACAAAATTGTTCAGCATAGAATTTTCTACAAGAGAAGTCCTATGCAGTTTCTTCTGGAATCCCCCTTTCCCTCCAAAAAGTCTTGAAAATAACCACTCTTCAGTGAATATATGTTCAATGGTACTACATGAGAGATATAATGTGTAATTATCGTACAATTCAAATAATTCGCAAACCCAATAAATATTTTCTACTCATCCACTCCTTTCCATAAACCCCTTCCTACAAAAAACTCCATGGAGTGAATATAGTTGTTTTCAGTACACTCTGGAGAAGAAGGGGGAGTTAGGCAAAAAACTGTATGAAACTTTTTTGTAGGAAATTTTATTTTGAACAATTTTGTACTGACGTATTTTTATCACAAAATCAAAATTCATGGAGAAAAACGTGAAAAACCAAATTTTGGTAGACAAACACCCTCTCTCAAAAAATTCAAGAGGTGGGAAGGGTGCACCTTTTAGTATGTTATTCCAGCGAACTTACCCAAAAACCCTATAGGTGTAGTTAAAATTTCTGCACTAATTTTTTTTTCCTTAATATTTTGGACTAGTAGGTATGTTATGAATAAAAATACAATAACTAGGTAACTCACTAAAACAAACTGAACAAAAGTTCTCATTCCATTCTTGTATAGCTCCGTGACCAATATGAATTTTTCTGTATAAATTACGAACAGTCTACAAATATTTACAAAATATAATCCTATTTCACTCAAAAACAATTCAATGGTTATTATTAATTGAGCCAAGCTGAACTAATCATTAGTATCGTGGGCTACGCTCACGATCTTCTGCGCGCCTGGCAGGCAAGCAGGAAACTCGTCTACTGAAGAAATGCAGGTAGACGAGGACTGAGCTGAGGAGGTTGCTGGTCACCAACAATAATTATATCAGTACGGTATACCTATTTGATTGAATTTTCTGTGTAATTGGTCTTCATATCAATAAATATCAATGTAAATTAATCAATATGATACAATTGGAAGTACCTACAGGCTATCATAATTATATATGGTTTTGTTTAAAAAAATAACAATTTATTCATAAATGTATTCACATTGTACTGCGTAATATATTGGCAATTATTTATTTCGAGGCTTTGAATTTGAATTTGGTGTTCATTTTTTCATTCGACCAATTCTTTTATTCACAGAGGGCTCGGATAGGTAAATTTTGACTTTCATATTTTGTTGTATGACTAGTCAACAAATATGTATTTCGGACCTATTTCGGACCTCTGAATTCAAATTTGACGTTAATTTTTTCATTTGACTCATTCTTCAGTGCCTTTGAGACTCAAAAGCGGGGCAAAGTTTGATTTTTCATATTTTATAGGGGGATCAATCAACGGTTATGAATTTTGGGGCACTGAATTCGAATTTGATGGTCATTGTTTCATTTGACCTATTCTCAGTGCCAATGAGACTCAAAAGCAGGACAAATTTTGACTTTACATAATTTATAGTGAGATACATCTGCGGACACGTACTTCCGGGTGCTGAATTCTAATTTTTTGTTCATTGTTTCATTTATTCATCAACCCCCATGAGATCAAAATGGAGGCGAATTTCTAATTTTTGTATTTTATTGTGTAACATAGTACAGCTGAATAGTGGAAATTTTGAAAACCTAGTCCTGGTGTCGAGATAAATTCCCGTTATGAAGCCACTGTAGCATTGATTCTTGAAATTTTTTAAAACAATATAAAAATTGCAACATTCAAAACAATTGCAAGTAGGTATGCATTCGTACACATTGTCACGAAAATTGAACCTTGGGGTAGGTATCTCATTGCAACGTAGCGTAGGTACCGATGTTTTTTTCTCAGTTAAAAAATAAATGAGTTAAACTGGAAGTTAATTTCGTAATATATTTTGGTAAACATACAGAGTGATGTTCAATAAATATAAAAATAAGAAAAAAAAATACCACAGATTTTTCATCGACAACACAATGAAATAAAATTAACAAACATATAACTTAAACGCTAGAAACTACAAAAGAAAAAACTTAATTTTCAGGATACAGCGTCCTTTTGCGATGTTCAGATAAATATACCAATAATCCTTTTCTCCATTCATCTCACAATTTGAATAAGACAATAAAGTATAAGATATACATACATAAGTGTACAATTTTAAATGCAACGTCGAGTAACACGTTACCAACTTCAACCAACATAACAGCACTTAGAGAAAAAAAAACACGCAAGTAAACATCACATTCGGTATAAAATGATTAACGAAACATTGAAAAAAAATAAATAGATAAGATTTAAGTGATTCAAAAAAAGTAGGTGAAATCAATTGCACCAAGACAGAAGTTCATCACTGTCTTAATATTTGAATTCTTTACCATGTGAAGACTTTGTGAAATTAGGCGAGGTCCTATTCAAAATATTACTTTAATTTACCCAAAAGGGCACATTAAAAATACAAATACATAATTATTAAACCATATTATGAATGAAGAAATTACAAATTTTTGCATAGATTACCATTTTAAATGGATAAAATAATTTCAACCACCATCAAAACGAAAAATATGAGCTCTCCTTATTATTATGAATGTACGATAAATTATCTCACGTCATGACTCGGAAGCTGAGTCAGACCAACGACAAATCCAGTTGCGTTGCTGTAAAAATTTTGGAACTATCTTTTCTTAAGAAAATAACACATCATCATTATTTAAGATGAAAAATATATTTTTAATTTAGCACCAGCTAAGAAAAAACTTAATTTTTAAATGAAAAAATTTCAATACCTCGTTTGCAAGCAAACCGGGTAAGAATTCATAAAACACCAATTTCCTAAAATAATCGCGTATGGCAAAGTTTAACAGTAGGTCTATTGAAAAATTTAAAAAAAATATTAAGTGATTTTTCCATCGGAATGACGATTTAATTTAAAATTAATGTTGAAAAAAAACATTATTTTTCCAAGCGAAACATAGCCGAGGCATCTCAAGAACATTCCCTAAATCTTCATTAATTGACAGAATGAAAAAAAACAAATAAAAAATTCGCAATCGACAATTAAAAGACAAATTTTTCAAGTTGAAGAAATTACGAGCAACCAACTCGCTGTTCAAAAATTGGAACTTGAAAAAATATTTTTCGATTGTTCTTTTTTTTTTCTTAAATCACTGTCCACAGTCAAAACTGAAGGACTTCAACAAATAAATCAATTTATAAACATTTTTTAAATAATTTACAATATGAGAATCATTCCTAAAACTTCATAATTTTTTTTAATGTTAAAATTAAAATAACAAAACCCGAGGTTTCTACAATTATCTATGTAATTTTTTCCGAGTATGAGGTAGATAAGTGTTCATCAGTGTTCGCAAGCACAAAAAAAATTTTCCCTTTATCTCTGATATTGCACAATTAACTACTCGAGTCTGGAGTTCGCAGATCAAAAAATCAATCATATTTCATTACTTAAATTTGGACAATTTGAAACGTGAAATGAAAACAAGAGTTTTCGTTGAAATTCCAGCAAACTATCGAGATCCAAAATTGAAATTTTCTTGACAAAATATTTTGTAACAATCTCGACTGGGACAACTTTATAACACGTTGATTCTTCAGGTAACAGAAAAGGCAACACATAGATCACTGATCAATATCGTATTGATCTTACGTGATTCGAACAAAATTATGGTGAAGTACTGCAAACGATTCTTGAGAAACCCTCCAAAAGGTCTGCGACAAGGCTAAGAAAGTATAAAACTTTACAAAGAAAATTATTAAAAATTTTCGGTCAGTTAAAAAGTTTTGAAATTAATATGCAAAAGAGTTTAAACATAAAGAGCAAGAAGTAATTATTTCATTAGAATAAGATGACCAAAACAAAATTGTAGTCAACAAAAAAATAAGAAAAAATAAATTTTACGTCGGATGAAAATAATAGACGAAAATTTGAAGAAAAAAAATCGATAACCCAAAGAAAAAATTAGGTGTGATGTATCAAGACGAACGACTGAAAGAAAACAAGTGTAACATCATTAACGTATAAAACATAACTCATAAACTGTAACATATCACAATAATTTCCCTAAAATAAACACTGTTCATCAACTTCCATTGAACGCAACAGAACATAGATCCTGTCCTGGAACTTTCAGCAACTTCAGGCAATAGTCCATGAACATTTTCAAAAAATCAATCTCACTGATTTGCAAACCCTAAAAACACAGAACAAAAAATACGAACACCATAAAAATGAGCAAGTTCCTATTTCATCACCATCACAAGATGGAAAACGTACCTGCAATACGACTTGATACAATTCATTGAATTGTTCTTCAAGAATCTGTTTTCTCTCCTCCAACTCTTCATACTCGTCTTCCAACTCCTCCAATTCTAAATCCAACTCATCTTCGGTGTTCATATCTTCGTCTGAATTGTCAGTCCACACCATCGCCGAATTTTCACCATTTTTTCCATTCTCTTCGATCACAGCAATGCATTCGATGTTCTCGGGCTCGTCGTCCAATTTTTGGACTAAAAAGTCTTGGTTCTGGGACCGAGCACCAGTCTCATCTAAGCTGGACTCGTACTCGATGAAATCGTTCATACTATTTTCACCAAATCGACTACCATCAATACTGGCGTTTGATTCGTAGTCTACAAAATCATTAAGTTGATTTTCACTGGTCCGGCTGCCGTCGACGCTGATACTCGATTCAATATCGACAGACTCGCTTGAGGCAACGTTATTCTTTGAATAGTATTGATTTAGCATAACTAGTTCGTTGACAATATTCATGTTGCAAAGCTTACTGTCAAAATTATCATCTTTGAGAACGGTGCTGGACAAGTTACTATTATTGTTACGTGTTGCTATCATCTAAACAAGAATAAGATCAAAACAACAGTGACACTGAATAAAAGGCAATGACGCAAAAAATAAAGACAATAAAAAGCATACAGCACCGTCTAAAGCTTAGTTTATTAATATTTATGACTTTTTTCTAATTCTAAAAGAATCAAACAATGCTTTCCATCTCAATACTGACAATGATTAATTAATGAAGAAGAGTGGAATAGATTAAAACATTAAACGCATTTTAAAAACGAAGATTAGTGGGTAAAAATATCGAGTGATTTTCACAGTTTGAAGACATAAATATTATTGACGCACCTGTTTGTTTTAACTTAATTCGCTGATTATATTTGAAAATCTCTCTGTGAAACATAACTAGTGGCGATAAAAATATTTACGAGATATTTTCAAATATTTCACAATAAACCTTTCAACGATTCCCAAAATATGGAACAGGCTAGAACAGGCCTGGACAACCTTTTTTGAGTTACGGGCAACACCCACTTTTCAAAATGCTTTAGCTGGCCGCAAAATAAAAGTAAGCCCATAATTTTCAAATATGACATACAAAGCGAAACGCAAGATTCACTTCCACTTGGGATTTATCTACAAAATAATTTACCGAGCAATCAGCAAAAAATTTAGGTGATTTTTTTGTTTTACAATATTCGTAATTGTTTTTTCCCGATTTTTCTCAGTTTTTTGTGAGGACCGCGAATTTTACAGCCACAATGACGTATCTACATGCATAAAAATCCTTTTTTTTTTTGTAAGCTGGTAGGGAAAAAGCGTCTAAATAAAACTCAGAACTCCGGCTTTACGACATTGTGATTGGTTGATTTTACGTATTTTTTCGTTTATACAGTAATTTAAATTAAAATATTTTCGTATTTGGTGTGACGCCCTCCTGTAATTCGTGCATCTGATGCGGAGGTCTAAAGTTCAGATCCTAATGGCAAAGTTTTTTTTTTTCTTTTTTTTTCCGTTTTTTTCCATTTTTTTTTCACGAGTTTATTTTTACAACGTTTTTAAGGGTGTTTATGTATGTTGATTAGCTGACGAGTATAATATAAGATCAACTTCATGTAAGAAATACAAAAAAAAAAAAATGCCAAATCACATCATAAGCTGGAATCCCGATTGAGATTTAGACACTTGTGGTAGGAATACAATTTTTTTTTTCCGGAATAGGCTCGCAAGCCGCGTTCAGACCCTTCGTGGACCTCAGGTTGCCCAGGACTGGATTAGATGAAATGAAAAAGAAATGCCTCACCCTGAAGACATGTTTCTGCAGTTCGTCATTTTGTGCTTCCAATTGTTTCTTCTTCTTCACAATTTCTTCATTATCTTCGATTAGTTTTCGTTTGAGAGAATGTACAGGTGAAACGTCTGATGGATCAGCATTGTTATTACTCAGATGATCATCTTGATTTACATACCTGTTCGACAGCACCTAAAAATGAGAAACAAATTAATATTACTAACTTTTTTCTCATTCACATAAATTTAAAAAAAATTAAAGATGACTTTTTACAAGGAATTAAAGATTTACGGGCAGTAATAAATTCAATGAAGAGCAAAATAAAAATAACACATATGTAACAGTCCGCAGAAAGTATGAAAAAGAAAAGAAACGGAGGAAATTTTTAACGAAAAAATACTGGACGAATGCCTACGAGGTAAATACAAGACCTTTTGCTAAAGCCTAGCCTTCATTTTAACATGCGAGCAAAATTTTGGAAACAAATTAGTTTCCGGAAGTCTGATCTCTGCAACGGCGTAGGAACGTGGAGGTACAGGGCACAATGTACCTACCCCCAACAAATAATGACTGATAAACAAACCGACAGCTTGAATATCAGACAAAATGTTCCAAAATTTTACAAGTGACCTGAAGAATAAGAAAGCTCATATTTTTAATAAACTTACAAAAACAAGGAGGTTTCTTATCAATTCGATCTATACATAGCCTATTTTCTTAATGTTTACTGAATATAACTTCTCGTTCTTACGCTTAGAACCAAGGCTGTCAAACTAGCTGAAAACAAAAAAACGCTGCATTTTTTGTGCTCTCAGCTTTAAAATGAAAACCAAAGATTTATGTTTTTGGAGGTGAAAGCAAACTGAAAGCAATATTTTTAGCTAACTGAAAACCATATTTTCTCTTCCACTTTTGGCTTTTTTTTTATTTAACACACCACAATTTATTAGTTTTTCTTTATATGAGGAATCAAATTATATTCATAAATTTTCAGTTTAAAAAAATTTATTTCGTGTTCTTTAGTAACAAATTTGAGAGAAAATTTAAACCAAAAGCCGAAAACTTCAAGTCGAAGCTGTATTTTCTAAAGAGCAAGCTAAAAGCCTAAAGTTTAAGATTTATTTATTTAGCTTGACAGCCCTGCTTGCAACCGATTTTCATGAATTTGTTTTTAATTATCGATTGTGTTTTCATGGTGGTCTCGCATTATTTTTCCTTGAATACATGAGATAATTTTTCTGCTTTTTTTAAATAACTTAGTTCAAAAATAAAATATGGAGCCAAAAAAAAAACAGCATTTAAATAAATAAAATTTATCGTGAAAAAAATCAAAACAACACGAAAGAATAGAATAAAAACGAATTAAAACACAGTAATAACCCATTTAAAATTTCTCCAGCAAAATTTAAGAGAATTATTAAAGTCGACGCAATTTACAAGTTTTGCAACAAAATTATATGGAATTATGTGGAATTGGCAAACCTACAAGCCTAAAATAATAGTAGAGGAACAAAGTGCCAACTTCGGTAATTCCAGTAGATCTTGCTGGAGAAATTTTAAACGAGTTTTTTTCTTTTTATCCCATTTTTATTATTTTTTATTTATTTAATTATTAATGTGATAACATTTTTATTTTCACTACAACAAAATACGGGGTTTGTGTCGTTTTTTCTTGTTAAATTTTCCACCCATTATCAATAATATATCGATACAAACTACATAGCTTTCTCATGACACATCGAAATATCGATATTTCATTCAACATTGATAAAACAGTGATGAGGAAATCCATGTATTTGTTAACACAGTATAGATAGTTGATGGTAAAACATTGATAGTGAAGATGAAAATGTTATCACATTAAATGTAACAGTCTGTGGTAGCCACTGATACTGGGGCCTTTTTTTATTACTTAATTTTCGAAATTGGTTCTTTTTTTTTCACGAGAATTTTATCCATATATAAAAATTGACCATAATTTTATAGATAATTATGGTTATGTTTGAAAAAATGGGAAATAAGTGATATACTCAGGTTACAGTTTCAGTTCTAAGCAAGTTCTGTTTAAAGCTAGCTTTCTGTTCTAACCTACGATTTTAGTAAGTGTGTTAATTCTGTAAAATGGAAAAAGTTGAAAAATTAATAGGTAGATAATAGGTATCTCAAATAGAACAAATTAATAAATTAAAATTTTTGGATAAGAAAGGCATGTGATACAAAAGCGCTAATATCTGCAGAAAAGAACTTTTAGCAGAATCTACTCACTGAGTTAGGTCACAAAATTTGATATTTCATTAAGAGAACAGTTTTTCTGAGTTTTACTCACAAAAATCAGGCAGCCTCTTTAGAGAACTAGTGCCACACTCTTCCAAATTCAATGTTAATTTTGATTCCCTTCTTTTTTTTTTTGAACAGAACACATCAAAGAAAATTGTCTTTAATCATATTTGTGAAATACCTTGTTGTGAGGGATATTCACACTAGAAGGTCTTCAACAGTATTTGCGTGTTCTGCCACTTCATACAGTTAAGTATGGGAGAGCCAAATCCTCGGCGAACACTGGCGATTTTTGAGCTGGTTCTGAGAGTTTATACACAGGATTTGGTACACACACACACAGACACACATGCATATGTACATGTACGTAATTATGTCATGTGTTATGTCGTTTCTTGCCTCTGTCGAGGTGATAAGAAACAACGCAGCGCGTTTGGTACCGGGCCGTAACATCACCAAGATCGTTATGAGGTAATTGATCTTGGCCCGTGCAATGTATCTTACCTGTACGTACGTACAGGTACAAACATACAAACGCACCAGTATAAATTTGTTTAACGTCATAAAGACGATTATTGCCAGCCTTTGGGCAGCGACTGTCATCAAGGGGTGCAAGCCCCTATTACCTCATACGAGTATTGTCCCCACAATATTATACCCATGAAAAAAATTTAGGGATGCAGCTGCCAGGTTTAATCCCCATAAAAGAGCTTACATTTCAAAAAAAAAAACAAAAAAAAAAACAGATTTTTCGGAGTAAAAATACCTAAAATATGATAAATTTGGTATAAGAAGTTAGAAAATACTTTTATTGCCTACAAATTTGATAATTTGAAACTATTCAATTTTATATAAATTTCTAGATAGGAGATCAGTAGTGCAGTCACGACTTAAGGGAAGCAGTTTTGACTGAGCCCCACCAAAAAAAATTAAAACAATGTAGCCCTGTGCTGTTAAAAACACTAAAATAACTATACCTGTTATTTTCATTTCAGGAAAAAATAACAGGCCCTTAAGCTTCTCTAGAAGTTTTACACTTGTTTCGCTATTTTTTAAAATAATTCCATTGATTAGAAGAGGAAGAATTGTAATTACCAATAGCACCCCTCCGGTTTTGCCGTAGCTTCAAAGGTATTTCACATTTCTTGGTTTTGTGCTTCTTTGATTTTTCAGTTTGTACCCTCTCAAATGAAAAACGTTCCTACGCTCCTGGGTCTCTGTATTTTTTATTTAAGTTAACACAACACCTACAGAAAACGTGAGATAAAATTGAATGTTGATTCATCATTACGCCTTGATTTTGTCAGGTAGTGTAAATGCGACTGCTGAGGGCAACTGTACGCATATAAACCCTTTCTGTTTATACAAACAGTAAAAACAAAAACTTCTATATTCATTTCGTTTATACAATGTTTCATTCTTATTTTTGATGTCTTGCTATGTCCGTAAACACCATCCAAACTATGATTGAATAAAAAAATAATTACCCTCATTCAAACATAACAGGCAATAAAATTTTTCAACTTGGAAGAGCAAAGAGAAAAGATAATCTACAAAATATATCTTAAATCATCTTCCCTTAAACAACAATAGCGCATAAAAAGAAAAAATATGAAAAATAAGACATTTCAAAATTTAATATGATAACTGAAAGACAATATTGAGAAAGAAGACCACAAGTTATAGAAATCATTATGCAAAAGATTCACAACGAAAACTACAGAAGAAGAAATGTGATATTCAATTAATTTGTAAAAAGAAGCTTCATAGTAGAGAAATACTTCGAAAACTGCTAATTCTTCAATCGATGACCTCTTTTAAACAGTTTTTTTTTCAAAAATCAAAAATGGGACACAAAATAATATTTTAAAATTAAAACAATAAATAAATAATAAAACGAAACTAACCCTCATCACATGATTGTACAATTGTTTATAGTGGCATACCATCATCATTTTCTTAGCGGTTAAATCACTTCTCTGATTAATCAACTTTTCTTTTTCCGTCTTTATTTGTTGCAATTCATTGGCTAAATTTCTGATGTGAGCCACTCGACGTCGACGACAATTCTGCGCATAGAGCTAGAAAAGGAAACGGAAAAATTAGAAAAATAAAAAAACGGACAACAACGAAACAAAACATTAAATTTGCGAAGACTAAAAACGAAATTCAATTTGATTTATGACGAATTAACGTTATTTAGCATCAATCAGGAAAGCATAGACAATTCCAGATACTTACCCTATTCTTAACTTGACGACGTACTTTTCGAATAACAGATAACTGTGACTTCGATAGATTATAAGCAGCAAGGAATTTAGAAACCTGAGAAAACGGAACGTTAATTGTGGCATACACAATCGAAAGTAATATCGAATCACCAGACTTGTCCGCATTTTTATTTTCTAGGTCAACGTTGGCCACTAAAAACAAATAAAGGAATGCCGTTAGAACTTTAAAATTAATATATTTTCTCTTCAAGAATTGAATAGACTGGTATCTCGGTCGTTACCAAAAAGTAGCCTGCATAATTTTCATTAAAATAATACCATCGTTTATTATGATGCAGAAGAGCAATTAAGTCTCAACCAAAATTGAATTTACAACATTAAGGGAAGTTACAATTTTCGAAAAGAACAAAAAATCGATAACTACAATCTGAATTTTCATATGGGTGATTTTTGATGTTTGTTCTTTTTTTTTCACCACCAGATCAAATTGTGAAAAATAAATAAGCTAAATGAAATCAAAAATACTTAAAATCCAGAACTTAAGAAGAACTATAGCTAAGAAGAAAAACCAATTAACGAAAGAATTCGAAGAATTAATTTTACACTATCTCCTGAAGAAGATTGCAAATATTGAACAAGGGTACAAGTTCAGACAAACGAAAAATGAACAAAAACATGAAATCTATTCATGAAAATGAGATCAACACAATTCAAAAATTAAAAATTGTAACACGAATTATTATTACACAATCGAAACAAAAACACTGAACTGCTACCGCAACTGGATCTTAAAACATCAACATGTATCATTAACACAAACTAATTGACAGATATGCATATTTTTCTAATGATTCTTCCGTGATTGACTCACTTTTTGACGTTAATTATTGAAGAAGGTACCCAATACTAATTCTCAATTTAAAGGAAACAAAAATTCAGGTTTCAAAAACTTCCCTTCGCCGTAAGATTTACCGACAGATATTCAAGGCACCAATGAAAAGATTTGAAGCGCCAGATATATCTTCCAAATTTTCACAGTATCACAAAAATCACTTCCAAGTGAAGAGATTAGAGACTCATACGTTTTGAATAATTTTAATCGGGAACTCTTAAAATTTTTCTTTAATACGCCATGAAAATAGTTTCCAGACTGCTGAGTAGTAACAACAGATTTTGGAACTCGTATTATGAAGAAAGCCAAAGAGAATATCCTACAGAATCTCGACTTCCACAAACTGCACGTCTAAATATTAAAAAAAAACATTTCGTATTAAATGCGACTATTTAAGCTGAATGTTAATACCCCCTCTACAAAAGACTCAATTATTCGACTAAAGTTAATCGACAAAGAAATGAAATTGAATTCTTGGAAGATATTCGTGAAATTTTTAGCATTTATGCTACCGCAGCATGATTATTTCAATTAAGCATGATTTTTATTTCGCATGAACATAGAAACAGCTCAAAAACAGCGTCTATAATTTTGTAACAGTAGCATTAAAAAAAGATACGTAACACCATTATTTTCATACATCGCAACGCTTAAAAAAACCATTAACCTGATGCTAAACAAGCTAAAATTTCAAGCTATCGCAGCATTCATGCTACTAATCTCAAGAATACCACCCCTGAAGTAAATGAGTACAATACAATGTAACATAAATCACTGGCTGCATTGTGTCAGTATAAACATGTTCGTCAAAATAAAAATTTCTTGTTTCTCTATATTATCAAAACATATGAAAATAATAATCACAAGGAATGTTAATACTGAATTCCTGAATTCCGTTTAATCCAAAATTTTGTGATCCTAACATGAGCTTCGATCAAGGAAAACCGTGTTCGAATGATGACATCCAGTACGTACACAAAATTTGAATACTAACAGCTTAAAAAAAATAAAAAAGCATATTAATTAAATAATATAAAATATATTCTCACGAAAAAAAAGGGAAAAAAAAAATCATCTATATAACAAAATCCATGAACCAGGAAAAACTGTACGTCGCCTGTAAAACGGTATGTTCAAGAAATATTTAACTAAGAATATGATTATCAAACTACAAACAAATGTTACAACCTTAGGGGAGAAATCAATTTTTTTTTTCATTTTTTATGTTCATGAACAAAGAGAATCCCACACTATTTGAAAAACGCAAAATAAGAAAAACCTCTTACAAACACTTCGCTACAAATGCAGGTATTTAAATTAGTAATTCTTCAAGTTTCTTTCAGCGAAACGAATTTTCGATTGCTTCGCGGTCGTCGTAAGTTTCATACTCCTGCTCATTAACGGATTTTACGTTATCAAATTCTTTCCCAAATTTGGCACGCCCAGTCGAAGTATTTTTTGTGGACTATGTGGAATTTTAACAGCAGACTTTTTGTCTGGTTTTTTGCACTGGATAGCGGACACATGGGGATCTACTGACCTGCCAGTCATTGGAAAGGTACCAAAGTGAATGGGGAAAAATAAACATGAACATTCAAACTTTGAAATAAAATTTGAAACTAATATTTGCAGAATTTCCTGAAGCCATTCAGAGAGCACCATGTGGACCCGACCTCTATTACGAGGCACGACTTCATTGAAACAAACTCTTACAACTTCATCGCGCTAATACCATTTTTGTTGAATATGTTACGGAAATTTTGTTCGAAAAGTGAAAAGGAGATAGGCTCTGAGTACAACTGGTCATTGTATCTGCTGTTGCTGAGCATTTTCGTGGCATATACGAATCAGGTAAAGATGAATGTAAATTTTCAAGCCCAAATCAATAAACTGAGAAAATGCGAAGTTCGTCGGTATTAAAAACACAATATCATATCTATGTCAACATAAATCTACAGGCTGTGCTCTTTTTAATTTTACACGAAGTTCAATCTAAACGTTTGTTGATTGAGGCCACATGAAAACTTGCAAAAAAAATTGTTATCTAATTCTCGGAATGATAAATTACTTCTTAGTGTGAACAGAGTATCAATATACACCTGCATATGAAAGAAATAGCCAAAGAATGCCACTTTGTATGTCAGCAATGACAGGGTGAACTCCTCAACCTCTTTGTCCCCCCACCCTTGTTTACCTCAAAGTCGCATACTATGGACCCCCTGCATCTGCTCGAAAGACTCACTGCCTATGTAGTGAGTGAATCTAGTATCTAAACTCATTGTAACTAAAAATATTTCTAATCTAAAAATAATTATTTAAATTTTTTTTTTTTTTAACCGAGAACCTATAAACCATTTTGTTAAGAAAAATGAAAAAAATTCAGAATCTGAGACCCACCGGGATTTGAACCTATCACGACTCGAATAATAAGCCCAGTCATTACCATGGCACCGTGGTAGCCGAATGAAATAATGGGAACAAAAATGCGATATTATTTCACCAATTGACATATTAATTTGCCCAAAATTATTTGCCAGAAATATTTCCTCCACATGTAAGTGTATATTTATAGGCACATAACATAATTCAATTAATTTTCCATAACTTTTATTTGAGGCCGCCTGTGTACACCTTGAAGAATTTTTGCGTTTCTCTTTAGGAACAGAATATAATTGCACTTTTCATCTTGGGCAAACATTTTTTTGAGAGATTCATGCATTAAACCCGAGATAAGAACATTAGAAACATAGACAAGGGTAAATAACTGAAACCATGTTTTGGTCAACTATATCTAGAAACATTTTTGAATTTATTATTTTCATTACAAACAGATGAACAAATAATGTACCAGAACTGCACCACAGATACCTGAAAGACTACTTATAACAGTTGTTGTGTTCTGATATTTTTCACTTAAAGGATTGACGTATTTGTATTAAATTATTGGCGCAATTTGGTTCTTGTTAAAATATATGATTTGGTGCAATGAAACCCCAGGCAACATTCAGTCGGTGCATTTGTCCTTGTAACCTCTCGAAATACATAACAGATACCTTTTAACTTGTAAGTAGTTTAAGCAAGCTGCGGGAAATTTCAGCTTTTTATCTAGGGCTAATAAACGATAGAAAAAAAATCGAGCATTAACTCAACACCAACATATCTATAAACCAAGGAATTAAATATGGAAACTAATTGAAAAAATAATAATAATAATAATCTTTCTGAAAAGGAAGCTTTCAGCTTTTTGAAACGTTTAAATAAATACAATTTTCCAGATACACAAATGGTCGCACACATACTTCGGTTTACCCAAGTACATCACAGTATTGCAAAAATATCACATAATTCTTCCACCAAAGCAACATCGTTACCATCACATCGCACCCCACGAGACTTATTACTGTATTACGACTGGCTGGCTCAATTTCCCGCTTGAATACATCAGTTTTTGGAACACTCTCGAGAGGTTCATCACCAAGTTAACGGGTCATAAACCACGAACAGACGACTTAAGATGGACGAAAGAAAATCAAAGAAAACAAGAAGAAAGGGAACAAAAAGCAGATATCCACACTGAGCTCAACATCCAGTGAATTTCAGAAATATCGATAATTTTAATTTATCAGTATTCTCTCTCTTATATCGTATTTTTGAATTTCTTTTCATACCATTTAAAAGAATTCTCTTTTAAAAATTAATATTTTAATTTGAAATCCAAATTCTTCAATGCATCAAAACGGAATCAAACAAAGAGTTGATACTCTACAACAGTCGAATTCACTTTTTAATAATCACTGATTATCTTCTTCAAGATTCATTAAAAGAAAAATTTCTTTTTTTGGGATCATACAAAAATTATCACAACTACTGTGAATATTATGAAATAATAAATCTCATGATTAAAGTTGTATAGATGTGCCAGAAAAAAAGACTAATTGTCTAGCGAGATATTTAAAAAAATTCTGTACTGATTTTGATGCTAGCCGCTAGAATATTAGTTTCTTTATATGGTACATAATTTTTCATTAAAGTACAATTCCTATCCCAACCAAGGCAACATCAAGACAAAGACAGACTTACATAAATCACATATCAGAAAGAGAGAAACATAAACCACAAATCAGAAAGAAAGAACAAGTACACAATACTGACATGCCGAAAAAATTGAATTTTCTTACCATCATGCATCAGAATTTCGCCCAAATTATTTTTCTGCAGCTGCGCGCTCATCTGTGCATTGAACAGCGACGGTTCAATATCAGGGGAATCATAACACACACGAGTATTCTGCCCAACTACCTGATTCACATGCTGTCGATTAATATTACTTTCTGCCACGGAAGAATTCGTATTCGTGTCATTGATTCTGATGAGTTCAGGCTGGCAAAGAAACATATATTCAAGTATCTGCTCGATTTACTCATTAAAATGCCATTAAAACACGAATGCAAGAACGAAACTCAAGTATCAACAGCGACTACGAATTATTTACCTTAACAAAGTTACACACATATCTACACATGCTTCTGTATAGATATAATTGATAATGGAAAAAAAATGTAAGAATTGAGTATCATTTTTACATTCGGACGTAAAAAAAGAAAAATTACGAAAATCTGCAACATCTAATTAACGCTAAAACAAATTTTATCTTGATGGAGCTTTCAAGAGAAAATTATGGTTTCCAGTCATTATTTTGATATTTTTTTCATAAAATTAACGATAACTCGTAATTTTACAGATTCTTCATCGTAGTTAGGGACATAATAGGGTAGAAATAGTGATCTGCATGACTGCATTACAACATACCAAATCTGACTGATCAACAGATAATGATTCTTCATCAGAATCATACTCTTCTTCTTCTATATCATCTTCATATTTTATTTCAACATCAACTTTCGGCTTCGATAACATTCGATCCTGAAAAAAATTTAAAATGAGGCAAATTCAACTCGCTTTTTTTGATGAATGAATCTAAATCAAAAACAATAATATGTACATTAAACAGAGAACTGTTCCCATCGTCTTCTTTCAGAATCACAGATAGCACAGGCAAGGGACGATCGTCACTTTCGACGTACTCAATTTCTTCTATTTCTTCATCAACATCAGACGATTCTTGTTTGGCTCCAACAGAATTTTCGCATATACCTTCATCACTCTAACAAAAGTAAAAAATAAAAAAATAACACGAAAAGTACGTAAACAAAAAAATGCAAAAAAAAACTTACAGAATAGGCGTGCACAGATGAATCACTCAACGAGTGGTACTGTTCTTTCTCATGATTGGTGTGCTTTTCAATTCCCAAGCTTCTGTTGAACGACGCTTCATTGGTTTGATAAGGTTTGATTTCAACATTGGACGAAAGTTGTTTTTTGTACTTTAGAATATCCATTCCTCCTTTCATGTCTTAAACAACGAATAATGCTGCAAAGAAAAATTACAAATCAACATTAAAACAGATTGAAATAAACTACTCGTTGATACCATCAAAAAAATCCGATATATATCAGCATGTACTATAAGCAAAATAAATTCGATTAAGCACTGAGACATCACACAAAGTAACATGCTACGAAAACTACAATGAATAAAAGATTTTTTGGAGACGCCGAACAAAAAAATAAAATCGGTGAAATTATGACTAAGTATAACAAACACAATTCCTAAAATAATGTAAACATGATAATGATGAATTATGTTTAAAAAAAGTGACTAACCGAAAAATGAACATGTACATTGGGATGAACTCATGAACTTTCGAATTTAATTGAACACCATGGACACTCACATTCAATCATCTTCAAGATCATAAAAATGTAATTTTACACGAAGAACAAACATATTCCGTTAATCACCACCGTTATAATTATGTAAATTAATTTATTGGTAAATGAGATTAGTGAAGTGATGTAAAAACTAAAAATTCAGCCCGTAGCGTTAGCATATTAGTTTATAGCATAATTCAGTTCCTAATGTCTGTAATCTATTGTTTCCCAAAATCAAGATGGTGTTCTCGCAAATTTCAGGGGGTAAAAAACTTTAACTATACATAATAACTATAATATGGGGTATGGTCCTTTGACTATATACATACTGGACTGCTAATACTGATAAAAAGCTGTGTTCAAAACAAACAGGCGTATCCCTTTTCAAAATGTTAGTTCATTATCAAATTTATTAATACTTATTGTCTTTTCCTTTGACTAGGTCTCTTCTTACCACAATTATTGCTTTTAATTACGAATTAAATTGGTAATGTTGTAGTTTTATAAAACTCAGAAGTACAAAAATTTCAGTTAAATCAATTTAAAATTTGATTTATTGATGCATAGCTTTTATTGGTGGATATGCCTAAATTTATGCCAACAATTTTTTCAATCTTTTAATTCCCATTTTCTTTAATTACACCTTCTGATTTTTCAGTTTTTAAATATGAATAACCTAGAACGTTTTCCGAATGGTCAGGAACATTTTGAGCCTACCAGTAAACGAACATTCTGAACAGGGATACGGGTGTCTGACTCAACTTCACCGGTTGTTCATTAGACTCTGTGTTATTCTTATCAGTATTAGCAGTCCAGTATGTATATAGTCAAAGGTATGGACTGAAGCTGATTGTGAGCATAGTGATAAGAACGTGAAGGCAAGATATCACTTAAATAAGTATCATTGGAAGAATAAATTCCCTTCAATTTTGCTCTTTATCCAGAGCAGGGCTGCAAAGCTGAAAAATAAAACCAGCTTGTAGCTTTCAGCTTTCAGCTTCAACAATAAGCATATAAAATAATTTCTCTATTCATAAAATAAGATAAATACACAAGATATTAAAGTTGCACAACTTTTATTAAAGAACAAAAGTCAAAAGTAGGTGTGCTACTACAGAAGTTAAATATATTGAGGTGAGTTCTGATCACTTTACACAGAAAAGATAAGCACGGACTTCCATCTTAGAAAAGATTTATTATTGACGTTAGTACAATGACTGACAAGCGGAGAACATTCTCCATCGAGCAGTGGCGGCAAGAATATTATGTTGGCGATCAGTGTCGCCACATGTAAAACAAATAAATGTAATAACATGTTACATACAGTGTTAGTCAATGTAAAGTTATGTGTTTGTGAGGGAGTGAGGGAATCGTATCCCAACACCCCCCTGCGATTCAAAACGGACGAACGAACACATAAGTAAAAAAATGTCACACAAAGTATGTATAAAAAAAAAAAATAAAAAATGAAAATAAGCAATAGCAGTCAAAATTGTTATATATAAATGTCATATAAAATTGCTATATATATAAAATGGTAAAAATATTAGGTATGTCGTTGACTAGTATTATGATGTACAATTAAAATGTGTGTGGATATATATATATCAATTGTTTTATCCTAAATATATCGTGTAATTATTAACATGAGGTCTACATTTAACCTTCTGTTATAGTGTCACGTCTTATAAATATTGTGTGATTTTAATTTAAAAATATATATATAAAAGGCAGGTCGGAGAGATCAATATCTCCTCATTGTCAGCTGTGGAGAGATAATATTATTATGTAAATGTCCTTATAATTAGTTGTGTGGGGTTTAGGTAAATATGCTATTTTAGGAATCAATTGTATTTGTTGGGGGATGCTGATGCCAGTAAGAGAGGCAGAGCAGCGACGGGGAACCTATTGAATATTGTGATGTGAATTGTGAAAAAACATATGGACCGCTCGGTTTACGATAGGCGCTAAAAGACCGACACCCATCCGCAGTCCAAAACCGAATATCAAAAATTTTGAGGGTTATGTCAATTAAGACTATTGGCTGAAAAGTTGACTTGTTCGGAGGATTCTCATAACGATATTTTGGAATGTTTTCCGATCAAGTGCTTTAGTTAATAAATCAGCAACTGGATCAGGTGACCTAATATCATTAAAACTTATTAATTTTTGTTGGAAAGCTTCCAACACTGCGTAACATTTGATCTCAAGGGACCTGGAGCATTTCTGGCCTCCCCCAGATGCAATACGGGACGCAGATATATTGTCCTTGTAGACTTGCACTGGGTCGGTTACAGAGAAAACACTCTCAGTAAGTCTCCAGATCACGTATATATCGTCTAGTGCATCATTCAATGCAATTAATTTGGCTGCAGTCGACGAAGTTGCAACCAAGTTCTGCCGGTGAATGGCCCAATTTAACAAGTCTCTGTAAACAAATATCATGTAGCCAGTTGTGGAGCACCCTTTCTTCAGGTTATTTATATCAATGGGTGAATCATCTACGTCGGGTGCATACGACGCATCGACAAAAGCTTTAATTTGTGTTTGGTCAGAGTGGATGACCAGAGAGAAGTCCCTTGTAGTTTTAAGGTATCTAATAATACGGCGGAGGACGTAATTTTTATCTCATTATTGGAGGATGCCTGAAAATGTGACAAATAATTGACAACGAAGGCAATATCCGGGCAGGTCAGTCTTGCCACATATAGCAGATTTCCAATCATAGCCCTATATTCGGTATCATCCAATCCATTTTTTGGCTTATTTATCTTAAATCCCGTCTCCATGGGTGTGGAAGATGGATTACATTCTGTCATTCCGAATTTCCGGAGAATCTTATCAATATATCTATTTTGTGTTAGTGTAATTTGTTTTCTAGGGATATCTCGACTTATTTCAAAACCTACGAAGAATGTTGGATTATATTCTATTTTTAATGTGAAATTTTTATTGAAAATATTTATTAAGTCTTGTGTCCACTCGTCGTGGTTACTAGCCAACAACATGTCATCCACATAGACTATTAAAAGTGCCATTGCACCAATATTATCTTGTTTTATATATAAGCATCTATCTATTTTTGATTGGATGAATCCAGCTTGAATTATTGTTAAATTCAACAAGTCGTACCAACTCTTGGAAGACGTTTTCAGTCCATATATTGACTTTATTAATCTCAAGCAATTGTTTTCGCCTAGTTGGCATCCCTTAGGGTTTGATATAAATAGGAAAGCTGTTTTTATATCGAATTGTGTTATATTTAGACCATATTTGTTTGTGATGGATAATATCCATCTTATCAGCCAATATTGGATTACCGGGGCATATGTTTCAGTTAGAGAATAGTGAGTAAGATCTTTAAAACCCCTTGCAACCAACCTGGCCTTTAATATGTGAATGCCTTGGTTGTTGGGTTTTGTGGTAAAACACCACTTTGTATCTACTAACCTCACATTTCTCTCCTTTGGGACGACTTCCCACACGCCCATATCAGATAATGACTTCAGCTTGTCTGTAATGGCTTGATGCCATTCTTCCTTAAAAGGGTTGTTTTCGACATCCACCCATTTTTTAGGGATGTGGTTCACAATGTAATTTTTGTATCTTGATTTAAATAAGTTTAAAATTACAGGGGTTTCTATTATATTATTGTTATCCTGTATTTTTTCATTATTATTATTTATATTATCTATTTGTTTTATTTTCCTCCTTTCATCAAATCTGACATCGCATGTAACGTGCGATTTGTCTATTAATGGGTCCCTTATACAGTACACACTGTTGGTATACCCTACAAAAATTCCTTTATTGGATCTTTGGGTTAATTTCGGGTGTTCACTATTGGCTTTTTTTCTTTTATTTTTCGTGGCTTGTTGCTGACAGACCTCTATGGGAATATGCTTATGAGCGAGAGACCCAAAAACTCTCATGTTAGATAAGTCCGGCTTTATGCCGTAAAACATCTCGAAAGGGGTCTTATTGTCTTTGTTGGCTCTAGTTGGGCTTCTGTTTATAACATAAACAGCCGTCAGAACAGCCAATGACCAGAAACTGAAATCCAGATCGGAGTCAAACAACATATAACTTGTGCTTGCCATGATCGTCTGATTCTGCCTTTTGGCCATCACATTCAGCTCTGGTGAATACGGAATGACAGGCTCGAGGTTTACGCCGTTGTCCTCACAAAAAGTTTTCATATTCGAGTCAAGATACTCCCTAGCATTGTCACATCTTAAAGTGGCTATTGGGTGATCCGGGAACTTCGATTTTAATTTCATGTATAATTTTTTAAACTCCTCAAAAACCATTGATTTTTTTTCAATAGTGGAGATAAAGGTATATTTTGTGGCATGGTCCACGAATATCAAAACGTACTTTTAGGTGTTCAGGCGGCACGGGGATTCGAACCCGTACCGGCTGACCACCTAAAACCTCCCTCATTCACCGTCACAAAAGGCAGCACCGTACTCACTAGGCCACGGTGCCGGGTGACGGTATTCGAGGGAGTATGTACTTATATGTGCTGACGTAGTGTGGCGGCCGCCACACCACTCCCCCCCCCAGTATAGTGGAGCGTAAATACGGCTTCCCATACGGAGGCACCTAGGTAGGAACATACACAGGAACGTGGTGATGCCCTTCCCTCCATCACCACTCCATGGTATATGCCCACCAACGCCGTCATAAAGAGAAATGGTGATGTGACGCACCACAGTTACAGTTGGTTCAACTAGTGTTCGAGAGATGGCGTGAATAACCATCCCTTGGATCACGTCGGGGTCACCACTTTAGGTGTTCAGGCAGCACGGGGATTCAAACCCGTACCGGCTGAACACCTAAAACCTCCCTCGTTCACCGTCACAAAAGGCAGCATTGTACTCACTCGGCCACGGTGCCAGGTGACGGTGTTCGAGGGAGTATGTACTTATATGTGCCGACGTAGTGTGGCGGCCGCCACAGTACTTTTCACCATATATGCCTGGTGAGAAGGGGCTCATTGTATCCGATGAAACGAGTTCGAGTTTTCTTTCCGGTCTAGTGCGAGTTCCACTGTGTCCTAATCTTCTAGAATTTGCTTTCACACATATCTCACACAGACTGAATTTGTCATCACAAAACATAGTTCCGTTTTGAATGCCTCTTGAGACCTTTGTCAAGAATTTTAAATTTTTTCCTGATAAGTGTCCCAATCTCCTATGCCATATCATTTTTTTATCTATCTTTAATTTTTCTATTTTCTCATTGATTTCTTAATCATCGTTTATTATATCATTATTATTTATTATATTATTATTAGTGTTTATACCTATATCCTCATTCATTTTGCTACCACCTTCATTTATTTCACTATTTTGTGGGTTATTACTATCATATTCATCGTTAGAGTTTATTATAATATTATTATCTACATTATTATTAATTGTGTTTTCTTGTATATTATTATTGATATTCTCTCCATTCTCTTCATTTTCCTCCTGACTTTCCTCAAGAATTTCCTCTTCTACTTCATATTCCATCCATTCATCTTGGGAATTTATATTGGGCATACATGCTAATTTATTTGATTCGTTATTATAAGGACATATTTATTTAAGTCGTCTCCATTTTCTATAATATTAACCGTGGACTCCGGTACAATTTCGTACTTCACTATGTATACGCCTCTTATTTTTGGGGCCAAAAAAATTACCTCGTCCATTCCCCAGACGTATATGTGCGCCGCAGAGAAATTTTGGTCTATGCCGAGCGCCCTATTTTCTGTTATTTTGATCCCTGACATTAGGTCTATGTTCAGGGATGGTACATAATGTACATTTTTTCATCTTATTACAGTTTGATTTCTCTCTGAATTTTCCACCCTAATGAACATAGTTCCTATGTGTGTGGCAATAAGTAGAGTATCTTGGATGGCACATTCTAACTCGATAGGCTTTTCCAGCATTATGGAGTTAGACAGTTTTGACAAATCTGATATAACATGGGCAACAGCTCCACCATCTAACATTATTCTCTTAGTAAGAGGGACATAATCTGAGTTTGACTCTTGTTTCGTGTCTTTAGATGTGATCAAGTTTATTAATTTATTATTATTTGTGTTTTTTTCTGGTTCATGACCCTTATATCTAATCATCATGGACCATTGAACATCATTTTCCTTTTTATTTTTATTATTATTATTTGGATTGTTTCGTCCGTATCTAGTATTTTGTGCAAGACCATCTAATTTATCTTGGGGTTTTGCACCCTCTTTATTTGACGGACATACCTTGGCTATGTGCCCTTTGCCATAGCACTTAAAACATGCTAAAATATTCGAATTTGGCAAATTATTTTGGTTTTGGTTATTGTTATATTTTTTATATTCATAATTATTATTATTATTCTGAGACATTTCTGACTTTTGATTATTATTATATGTCATTTTCCCCTGATCTACATTTTGACTATGGTTTTGATTTCTATTTGTGTAATTATATCTATTGTAATTTCCTCCATATTGAAATCTCTGATTCTTATTAATTTGGTTGAAATTACGAAATTTATTATTATTATATCTTGACTTTTTCTCGTCATACAATCTATCTGACCTTTCAATTAACATGGCGTGGAGTGTTTCAATTGTTTTTTGATCCTGACTTAAAGTATTATACTCCAGCCTTGTCATGTCATAGTCCATGTTCAATGATATTAAAAGTTGTTCTATCTCCTCCTGTTTATCTAAAGTTTTACCACAGTCCCTTATTTTTTGGGCTGATCTCGAAAACACATCTAAATAACTTCTCATATTGCCATCACTATTAAATTTTAATCTTTGAAAGGCCTGCTTCGCGTTAATATATGTAACCTGCGTGCAGCTTTTATACCTTTCGTCTAAAACTTTTAGTATTTGATTTATTGTTTTTAGGTCTTTTACTCTTTCAATTAATTCGTTGTTTAAGCCCTGATAGATGAGAGCCTTTCCCTTTTCCTGATTTCGGAAATATGCCATTCGACTGGCTGAATTAGCATTGCCAGATTCAGGGTTTAAAAAATTATTTAGTTCCAGTCCCAAAAATAACACTTCGGTCTCAACATCATGCATAATAGGATATAATCCCTCTGCATAGAGTGTTGAGACCATCGTGGTCCTCCAGGCATCATAATTCCTCCCATCGAATACCTTCTTTTTGTCTAATCGTGACATTTTATTATTAAATTTAGGGTGTTCGGGAATTTAGATCCTACCTCAGAAACACGAGAACTTAAATCTAGAGGGTAACACGGTCTCAACCGCACAATAATGCACAACACGGTCTTAGCCGCTCTGCAAGTTAAATATATTATACTATAATATTCAATAATTAATTAATATTCTAAATTAAATCTCACAAAATATGTGTTGTTGACGATGAGGTGATCTCTCCGCCGTTGTTTCTACTTCTTGAGCGATCGAATTACTCTGACTTTATCGTCGAAAATGTTCGAAATTGAATTAATCAAAGTCCCAAGTCTTGTTTCAGAACACAGATGATTCTATTAAACACGTTAAAATTTGAATTAATACATAGTGAAAATTATTTAACAAAATATGGAAGAGATTACTGCTGAAAAGAAAATAATCTATCAGTTTTCATCAATTGAATCGATCTTTTATTGTATGTGAACAGGAAAAAATCTGTCACTAATGTCAATGTTAATAGATGTAGGTTTTCTATTGTTGGATTCGATGAAACTCATCCAACAAAGGTTTCCTTTTTCTAAAATTCTCGACCAACAAGATAAAGTTTGAAGGCTATTAATATCACCTTTCAAGTTTCAACTTTACTTGGGATTTGGTTGAGAATTTACATAAAAATATATTAAAATTTAACTTTATTTTACTGAAATTTTGATTTTTTCTAATTAATTTTGAGCAAAATCACACGAATTACTAGTTAATTAATTTAAACTTTTTACTTATCTTTAATTTTTCCATTCTTTTTTTGTATTTTTTCAATGTTTTTCTTCTGCTACATTGCCCAAATGACACCAAACTCCGACGATTTTTACTCTGCAACTTTTGAATTTTCAATTTTCTTCCACTGTTTCACTCCCTTGAACACAGCATGAACAACTGCCAACCGTTTTTGATTGTATGCACTGGTCTACCAAACCATAGAATCCTCTCGTATCTTATCTGCTTTCTCCAGACTTTCGACTTTGACGTTTTCACAGGCACCCAAGACTTTACCATTGTTTTCATCAAATTTCACTTTTATTTTATCGATTTACATGAATTAAAACTTTCAACTTTTTCAATCAAACTTTTCATTCACGAATTTTTCACTTTTCCTACCACTTTGCGTGGAGGTATCACACAGCACTAAGCCTTTTCCTTTGCGTGAAACACAAACTTTTAATTTTTAACAAATTACACGATTACCACATTTTAATTACCGCACTTATTTTTCTGATCCGCAGCTCTGCTAACATATTGAGGTGAGTTCTGATCACTTTACACAGAAAAGATAAGCACAGACTTCCATCTTAGAAAAGATTTATTATTGACGTTAGTACAACGACTGACGAACGGAGAACATTCTCCGTCGAGCAGTGGCGGCAAGAATATTATGTTGGCAATCAGTGTTGCCACATGTAAAACGAATAAATGTAATAACATGTTACATACAGTGTTAGTCAATGTTGAGTTATGTGTTCGTGAGGAAGTGAGGGAATCGTATCCCAACAAAATAAAAATACAATTATCATTTTTTATGAAAATAAATGCCTTAAATTAGATTTCAACAATGAAATGTCATCAATAATTGTTGGGATACGATTCCCTCACTCCCTCATGAACACATAACCTGATATTGACTAACACTGTATGTAACATGTTTATTACATTTAATCTTTTCACATTTGGCGACACTGATCGTTGAAATAATCTTTTTCTGCCACTGCTCAATGGAGAATGTTCTCTATAGTGAAATCAATTACAAATGAACATGGTGTATACACGTTCGTCGCCATTAGCCGAATGACGTCGTTTGTTATTACTCATAACAAACTTGTCCGTGTTGTCTGTGTTTGTGTACGTTAGTAGCGTTTTGATAGGTCTGTTCTACTGACGTCATTGAGTTGATCAATGACGTCAATGAGATAACGATATTGTCGTACATTATCGATATCGAATCGTGTACGACTCCGTCGTTCACAATACTAGGGGGGAGTCTAAGTCTTTCCCAGTCTACCTTCCATGTATAAGTCAATATGGGATTTTCCTCTGTTGGTTTATGTATTATCTGCATATACAATTTTTTTTTTTTGGTGTTTGTTAGTGTTTGTTATGTATGTATTGAATTGTCTGATTGAAAAGTGGTTTGTGTGTTTGTTAATATAATACACAATAAAGAGATATTTATGAAATATTATTATTTATTATATGTTAGGAACGATAACATTTAACGATACGTTTATGGGCTAAGAACGATAATGTTTAACAATTAATTATATGAATTTGTACAATGGTATAGGAACGTTTATTATCACATTGTTTCTCACTTTGTTTTGAGGTAATGCTTATTTGTTAATTATAGAATAATGAGATCTGCCTTCTTGTGTAGGAAGGTCTGGTATCACAGGTTCATTACTTATTTTGT
>WOFM01000330.1:70351-194873 GCA_011428145.1 Ericerus pela
TGTTCTGGTTCAGTTGGTTGTTTTGTATTCGTTGTTTGTCCGGTTATGTGGAATCCGAAGTCTGTTTCTATGAGTTGTATGGATGGGGATAAATGAGTGATTGATTTGATGAATTGCCACATGTATTCATTGCCTATTAGTATGTGTATTTTCGATGTTGTTTTTAAAGTTTGTGCAAAGTGTAAATTTTTATATTCTGGGTAAGTTTGTTTAGTAACATCTATGTTTTGCGTGTCTAGTTTATTTGATATATTTGCTACTGTTCTAGCTATGAGGTTTGTAAATTTGTGTTTAGTATGTTCTATTTCAAATTTGACAATGTTTGTGTGGAATGTTTGGGATATCTGATTTTGTATGCCAGTTAGTTTTAAAGAGTGTGTTCCTATATAGGTAACTTGAGGGTTTGATTAGCTATGCTATCAAGTATATATGTTTTGGTACTGCCTGAATCAAAAAACGCGTTAATTGGGTATGTTTGTAATGTTTTGGGATTACGTATGGTTGTTGAAAATGTAAGAAATTTGTTGTTTGTTGATAGTATTGTGAATAATTTCAACTTACTTGGTATTGGTGGTTGTAGTATTGTTTCTTCTGTTGGTTCTGCTGTATTGATGGTTTGTGCTTCTGGTGTCTCTTCAGTCTCTGTAATATGATGGTGTTTGCTTTCTTGGTTCTGGCGGGGCTGTAAAGAAGTCATATTATTAAGATCATTTTGATTTACGTTGATGTTTGTAGTTATTTGTTCTGGCTTACGTAATGGGAATTTAGTTTGTAGGTCTATTACTCTCTCTAAATATTTGTTCGCCTCTGCTTTTGTCATAGGGTACGTTGTTCTGGGGCATAGTGCCGAATGATGAGCGTTTGTTGGTTGGCATTGAAACCATCTACACCGTCTCTGTTTTTGATTGCAATGGTCTGCTGATGCTAAAACTCCGCATTTGGGACACAAGTTAAACTGTCTGAAGTAAGATCGTCTGCTCTCTAGTGTATTGTATTTGCTGTTGCAGCAAAGGTAACTCCAATGTGATCCCTTGCAGAACATGCATCTCTGTTTTGTTGGTATGGCTGGAAAATGATAGAGTTGTTCGGGGATGCTGCTGTCTGTGTCTGTTTTGTAGTGATGAGCTGGAACAGAGAAATCATCAATATCATTATCTATGTAATGTTCTGGCGAAGGTTTACCTTGTTCTATATTTGAGTGGAAGTTAGGACTACTTTTAAGTTGTGTTGAATTTTCTGTTGTGTTATTGTTAGTAGGTTTGTTTTATTGTGATCTATTGTATTGTCATCTATTAAATGAGTTGTTTGATTTGTCTCTGTAGTAGGTGTTGTTTTGTTGTTGGTTTTCTTGTGTTTTGTGTGTTTCTTTCATTATGTCAGGTTTTTCTGTTAAGTCTCTGGTTTTAATTTCTTGGTAAACAGCCTCTAAAACAGCTCTTGAGTTTGGTTTGGAAATGTTTATTCTATTGGAGTATGAATTTTTAGGAAAGATACGTAATAATGCTGGAAAGGTTAGGTCGTCTGTTAATTCTGGTAAGAAGTCGTGAATAGTGTCTAGTAGCATGCATGTTTTATCGTATGCATTACGTAAGCCTTCTTTGGTATTTTGTGCCAGGGGTATTTTGTTTAGAGTTTGCCATAATTCCAAGAGTAATCTTGATTCATCTCCAAATTCATCTTGTAAGTATTGTAGTCTTCTGAAATATCCTTGTTCATTGTGCCCTAAAGTTGTTAGTCTTTGTTTGATAGTGTCTGGCATAGCGTCTTCTAGTATTTTACATTTTTGAGGTGTTATGATGTCTTCTCTTATGTGTATGTATTTGGTAAACGATGTTATGAAGTCTGGGTATGATATACATTTTCCATTGAATTTTGGTAGTTTGTACTTTGGTGTTTTAAGTAAGCATGATTGAGTTGAAGTGTTTGATCCAGTGGGTATTTCCCAGACTTTTGGTAAATGGAGTATGTTTTTGTGTATTGTTGTATTTTGTAGGTTATTCTGATGTTCTTGTTTATTTTTGTCATTTGTTGTTTGGTCTGATATTATTTCAGTTGGTTGATTTAAAATATTGTTTATAGGGTTGTCTATTTGGAGTTTGTATGTGCGTATTTGCTATTATAGTGCGTCTTTGTATTGTTCTGTTCGTATCTGTGTTAGTGTTTTTTCTTGTGGGTGTTAAGTCAATTGGTGTTGTTTCATCTGTTATGTTCCTTGTTCTTGATTTTTTTGTTTCTATAGTCAGTGTTTGTGGTGTTTGATCGTCTTTGTAAGTCCATTTCGATGATCTTTTTCTTTTAGGGGTTTGTTCAAGTATTGTTATGGATGTATTTAAGGTATTACCTGGAGGTGTAGAGGGTCTGTGTCACTCCTCTGAGCCCAATCTGTAATATCCCGTGGAGAGGGGACTCATCATTTCCTTACTCGATGCTCTGGACCCTGTTCTTTGTCATTTGCTAGGAGATGTTGTTATGTTTGTGTCGCAATATATTTCTGGTGGTTGTCTGGCTTGTATGTATTGTTGAGCAGTCTGTTGTTGTATCTGTCGAGCTGTTTATAGTTGTTCAAATTCGTTATTTATTTTCGTTAGGTAAATGGTAAGTTCCTCTTTTATGTCATAAATTTCCTGGTAAAATTGTGTGTCTGCGTCTGTTGGTAAGTTATCTAAGTCTGTTAATTGAAATTGTAAGACGCTTAAGAATATTCTTATATCTGAAGGTTGGTATAAGGCAACGTTATAGTTTTTGGCCTGTTGAATTTTGGTTTCTGCTCGTGCCATTGATATTTCTATGTATGTTCTTTGTGGACTTTTGTATGTCTATTGAGTGGTTGGTATGTTGGTTGTGTAAAGTGTTTGTCTCGGTTGTTGAATCGGTATGATGTTTGGAATAGGTAATATTCCCTGTGTTACTGTTTGTTTGTTAGTAGCTGTTAGTAACTCTGTTGTTGTTGGTCTGTATCTTGAAGTTTGTGGGTTATCTGTGGAAGTTATTGTGAAGTACGTAGGTTGGATATTAGGGTTTGTGATTGTATGTTTAGTTGTTGTTGGTAGAGTAATCGTAATAGTTTTTGGTAAGTTAAGAGTTTTTGTTTCTTTGTTTGTGCTCATTATGTTTGGAATTTTAGGATTGGTTTGTTGATCTATAATGTTGCGTGTTAACGATGATGGATGTTTGCGCAGTTGTTCAGATAAGAGCAATGGTGATGGGAGTGTAGTTTTTGACTTTGCTGCTTCTGCTTGCGGGTTTGTTCCTTCCACTGTTTTAAGCTTTTTCTTCCCCATATCGAGATCTGTGAAACAATTGTTGCTTTAGATATCTGATTGTAAGAATGTTGCGCACGTGGATATTGAAATGGTGTTCGTACTAATTTATTTTCCGATATCATTTATCTATATAAAAGTACGTTAACTATGTTTTATGTATAAGGAATTCAATAAATTATGTATTTGTCTTTACTTACGTCTGTTTTGTTCTGTGGTGTTTGTTGTTAACATACGTTTTCTGCTTTGTAGAGACACGTGTTTGTATAGAACAAACAATTTGAATAACTGATTGTATGCACAAATAAATGGTAGACACGAATAATAACACACTAAATAAAACCTTAAAATATACTGAGAAGACCATTTCTTGCTCTGTTACCATATAGTGAGATCAATTATAAATGAACGTGGTGTATACACGTTCGTCGACATTAGCCGAATGATGTTGTTCGTTATTACTTGTAACAAACTTGTCCGTGTTGTTTGTGTTCATGTATGTTGGTAGCGTTTTGATAGGTCTGTTCTACTAACGTCATTGAGATAACAATATTGTTGTACATTATCGATATCGAATCTTGTACAACTCCGTCGTTCATGATATTCTCCACTTGTCAGTCGTTGTACTAACGTTGGTAATAAATCTTCTTCGAAGATGATAACTCGTTTTTATCTTTTCCTCATCAAGTGATCAGAACTTACCTCAATATGGTAGGCAGAGCTACGGATTGGGAAAAGAAGTACAGTAATTAAAATGTGTTAATCGTATAATTAATCAAAAGTTAAAATTTCGTGTTTCACGCAAAGTGAAAAGGCTTAGTGCCGTGTGATACCTCTGTGCAAAGTGGATGGAAAAATGTTAAAAATCTGTGAATGCAAAGTTTGTTTCAGTGATAAAAGTAAATATGCTGAAAAATTTTAAAAAGTTTAAAATCAGTGAATCAAAAAGTAAAAGTTCAAAGTCATTGTAAACGAAGGTGAATCCTTGGGCGTAAGTCGAAAAATTTGAAGAAGATAGTTGGGAAAGCAGATCAAAAAGATTCTGTGGATGAACAAACCAGTCATCGAAAGTGAAATAGTTGGAAAATGCTCATGCTGTGTTCTGAATAGAAGAAGCTGAGTCAGAGAGATTGAAGTTTGACGAGTTCCTGTGAAGAAACGGCGAAACTTGGTGTCAATTGGGCAAGAAAGCGGATGGAAAACACCGAAAAATTACAAAAATCAACGGATAAAAATAAGATAAGTAAAAAATTTTAGAATAATTAATCATAATTTTGTGTGATTTTGCTCAAAAATTAATAAAATATTAAAATTTCAGTATATTAAAATTAAGATTTGATACATTTTTGTGTATATTCTCGACCAAAATTTAAGTAAAGTCGAAACTTCAAAGGTGGATTTAATATCCTTTCAAACTTTATCTTGTTGGTCGAGAATTGCAGAAACAGGAAATCTTTGTTGGATGAGCTTCATCAAATCAAACAAAAGAAAATTTATATTCATGAACATTAACCTTGGTGACAAAATTTTTCTTGTTCACAAACAATAAAATATTTTTCAATAGATGAAGGTTAACAGATTATTTTCTTTTCAGCATTAATCTCTTTCACATTTTCGTTGAACAATTTTTGAATTGAATATAAATTGATGTTTTAACGTGTTCAACAGAATCTTTTTTGTTCTGGAACACAACCCAGAGTACTAATTAAATCAATCTTGAATATTTTCGGCGATAGAGTCCAAGTAAATCAATCACTCAAGAAACTGAAACAACGGCGGAGAGATCACCACATCGTCGGCAATATATAATTAGTGAGAATAATTTTAAAATATTAATTAATTATTGGATATCATATTATAATATATTTAATTTGCATTCCCTATCGAGTGGTTGAGACTGTGTTGTGCATTATCGTGCGGTTAAGACCGTGTTAACCTCTAGATTTAAGTTCTCGTGTTTCTGAGGTAGGATTTAAATTCCCCAATAATCCAAATTTAATAAAATGTCACGATTTAATACTAAAAAAGTATTTGATGGAAGGAATTATGATGCCTGGAGGACCACGATGGTCTCAACACTCTATGCAGAGGGATTGTATCCAATTATGCATGATGTTGAGACTAAAGTGCTATTTTTGGGACTTGAATTAAACAATTTTTTAAACCCTGATCCTGGCAATGCTAGTCCAGCTAATCGAATAGAATATTTTTGTAACCAAGAAAAGGGAAAAGCTCTAATCTATCAGGGACTCAATAACAAACTAATTGAAATAGTCAAAGACTTAAAAACCATAAACCAAATATTAAAAGTCTTAGATGAAAGGTACAAGAGCTGCATGCAAGTGACATATATTAACGCGAAGCAGGCTTTTCAGAGATTAAAATTTAATAGTGACGGTAACATGAGGAGCTATTTAGATGTTTTCTCGAGATCGGCTCAAAAAATAAGGGACTGTGGTAAACCTCTTGACAAACAGGAAGAAATAGAGCAATCAAACTGGAATGTGCCATTCAAGATACACTACTCATTGCCACACATATAGGTACCATGTTCATCAGAGTGGAGAACTCAGAGAAAAACCAAACAATAATAAGACTAAAAAACGTACATTATGTACCATCTCTAAATGTAGATTTAATGTCAGGGATTAAAATAACAGAAAATAGAGCGCCAGGCATAGATCAAAATTTCTCTGCAGCGCACATATACATCCAAGGCACGGACTAAGTCATTTTTTCCGCCCCAAAAATAAGAGGCATGTACATGGTGAAGTACAAAATTGTACCAGAGTCCGCCGTTAATATTGTGGAAGATGAAGACAAATTAAATAGAATATGTCCTTATAATAATGAATCTAATAAATTGGCATGTATGCCCAATATAAAATCCCAGTATGAGTGGATGGAATATGAAGTAGAAGAAGAAATTATAGAGGAAAGTCAGGAGGAATATGAAGAGGATGGAGAGAACACTAATAATAAAAAACAAGAAAATATAATTAATAATAATATAGATAATAACATAATAATAAATCCTAATGACGCATATGATAATAATAATCCACAAGAAAATGAAATGAATGAAGGTGGAAATGAAATGAATGAGGACGTAGATACAAACACTAATAATAATACAATAAGTGACAATCAGGAATCTAATGAGAGTACAGAAACATCAAAAATAGACTAAAAAATGATATGGCATAGGAGATTAGGACACCTATCAGGAAAAAATTTAAAATTCTTAACAAAGGTCTCAAGAGGTATTCCAAATGGAATTACTTTTTGTGATGACGAGTTCAGTCTGTGTGAAGTATGCATGAAAGCTAACTCTAGAAGACTAGGGCACAATGGAACTCGCACACAACCTGAGAGGAAATTTGAGCTTGTTTCATCAGATACAATAGGCCCCTTCTCACCAGGCATCTATGGTGAAAAATATGTTTTGATTTTCGTGGACCATGCCACAAAGTATACTTTTATTTCCACCATTGAAAAGAAATCAATGGTTTTCGAAGAACTTAAAAAATTATATATGAAATTAAAGTTGAAATTCCCAGATCACCCCATAGCCACTTTAAGATGTGACAATGTTAGGGAATACCTTGACTCAAATATGAAGACATTTTGTGAGAACAACAGCGTAAACCTTGAGCCAGTTGTTCCGTATTCACCAGAGTTGAATACAATGGCCAAAAGGCAGAATCAAACGATTATGGCAAGGACAAGGGCTATGTTGTTTAACTCCGATTTGGATTTCAGGTTTTGGTCATTGGCTGTTCTGACGGCTGTTTATACTATAAACAGAAGCCCAACTAGGGCCAATAAAGATAACAAGACCCCCTTTGAGATATTTTACGGCATAAAGCCGGACTTATCTAACATGAGAGTTTTTGGGTCTCTTGCCCACAGGCACATCCCCATAGAGGTCCGTCAGCAACAAGCCACTAGAAATAAAAGAAAAAGTGCCAATAGTGAACATCCAAAATTAACCCAAAGATCCGAAAAAGGAATTTTTGTAGGGTATACCAACAGTGGGTACTGTATAAGGGACCCATTAATGGACAAATCGCATGTCACTTGCAATGTCAGATTTGATGAAACGAGAAATATAAAACAAATAAATAATATAAATAATAATAAAGAAAATACACAAGATAATAATAACATTATAGATACTCCTGTAATCTTAAATTTATTCAAATCACGATATAAAAATTACATTGAGGACCACATCCCTCAAAAATGGGAGGATGTTGAAAACAACCCCTTTAAGGAAGAGTGGCTACAAGCTATTACAGACGAGCTGAATTCACTATCTGATATGGGCGTTTGGGAAGTTGTCCCAAAGGAGAGAAATGTGAGGTTGGTAGATACAAAGTGGTGTTTCACCACAAAACCCGACAACCTTCTTCAATAATCTCTGATAACCACAAGAATTTCAGACAAAAATCTTTCAATTTATGGGGTTTATCTATATGATAACATGGTACATTTTCAAAACTTTAAGGAACCCTCCCTCTAAAACGCCTGGATGAAGTTCAAAAATTTTAATATGAATGTATAACCCATGAAAGCTACAACAATTGTTTCCAGTTTCATTGTCATAGTACAAAGTGGCTGATGTATGCATTCACAACAAATGAGGAAGTTGCACGCTTCTATACATACTCATCTGACTTTGTCAGTATAAAGAAGATGGCCATCTGACAATGAGTGTCTCATGGAAGGAAGTTTTTTCAGAAGGTTTACATGTTATGACATCATGTTTGAAGTTCCATCTATTTTTTTGTTGAACACGTGATATTATAATGATAATTCTCAATTTTTGTGGCACAGTGGATCAGGATGTGTGCTAGCCTGCTGCAGGTTGTGGGTTTGAGTCTTATGTATTCTTTTGAATTTTTTATTTTATTAATTTTCGTATTTTTCTACCACTTTTCAGCCATGTGGTAAAGCTGGTGTGCGCAAAGGGCGTCCGTTTCTTTTTTTTTTTTTTTTTTTTTTTTTTTTATATATATAGGATATAAAACAAGTAAGTTTTTATTTTGTGGAAAATGCACAGATATTAATCTTTAAAAAAGACGAATGACTGTTCTCTTGCAAATTTTTTCAATAATTTTTAATTCATTCAAATTTTTTTACAATCGGAATGGTTCACATACCGAAAGCCAGATTGGTTGCGAGGGGTTTTAAAGATCTCACTCACTATTCTCTAACCGAAACATATGCCCCGGTAGTCCAATACTGGTTAATCAGGTGGATACTGTCAATTACCAATAAATATGGTTTAAACATAACACAATTTGACATAAAGACAGCCTTTTTTAATTCACAAATAAAATATCCAATATTCATATCAAACCCTAAGGGATGCCAATTAGGCAAAAATAATTGCCTGAGACTTATAAAGTCAATATATGGACTTAAAACATCTTCCAAAAGTTGGTAAGATTTGTTGAATTCAACAATAATCCAAGCTGGATTCACCCTGTCAAAGATAGGTAGATGTTTATATGTCACACAGGATAATATTGGTGCAATGGCACTCCTAATAGTCTATGTGGATGACATGTTGTTGGCTAGTAACCACAACGAGTGGACACAAGACTTAATAAATACCTTCAATAAAAACTTCACATTAAAAATAGAACATAACCCAACATTTTTCGTTGGATTTGAAATAAATCGTGATATTCTAAGAAAACAAATAATACTCATACAGAATAGATATATCGATAAGATTCTCCGGAAGTTTGGAATGACCGAATGCAATCCATCTTCCACACCCATGGAGACTGGGCTTAAACTCAATAAACCAGCAAATGGAATTGACGATACCGAATATAGGGCTATGATTGGGAATCTGCTATATGTGGCAAGACTGACCCGCCCAAATATTGCTTTCGCCGTCAACTACCTATCCCCTTTTCAGGGATCCTCCAACAATGAAATAAAAAACTATGTTCGTCGTATGATTAGATACCTGAAAACTACAAGAGGTTTCTCTCTGGTCTTCCAGTCCGACAAAACTCACATTAAAGCTTTTGTTGATGCGTCATATGCACCCACCCATTGACATAAATAACTTGGAGAAAGGGTGCTCCATAACCAGCTTCATGATTTTTGTAAACGGAAACTTGCTAAATTGGGCCATTCTCCGGCAACACACAGTTGCAACTTTGTCAACTGCAGCCGAGTTAATTGCATTGAATGATGCACTCGACGACATATATGTGATCTGGAGACTTATAGAAAGCGTTTTCTCTGTAACCGACCCAGTGCAGGTGTATGAGGACAATAAATCTGAATCCCGCATTGCATCTGGGGGAGGCCAGAAACAATCCAGGTCTCTCGCGATCAAATGCTATGCACTGCTGGAGGCATTTCAGCAAAAATTGATAAACTTCAATGATACCTGATCAAGTTGCCGATATATTAACTAAAGCACTTGATCGGAAAACTTTCCAGAATATCGTTACGAGAATCCTCCGAGCAAGTCAACTTTTTGGCCAATAGTCTTAATTGACATAACCCTCAAAATTTTTGATATTTGGTTTTGGACTGCGGATGGGCGTCGGTCTTTTAGCGCCTATTGTAAACCGAGTGGTCCATATTTTGTTTTACAATTCACATCATACATTTACAACAGGTTCCCCATTGCTGCTCTGCCTCTCTTACTGGCATCAGCATCCCCTAACAAATTCAATTGATTCCAACAATAGTATATTTATTTAAACCCCACACAATTAATTATAAGGACATAGATAATAATGTTTTTTTCCACAGCTGATGATGAGGAGATATTGATCTCTCCAACCTTTCCCTTTTTATATATATATAATAATTTAAAATCACACAATTTATTTATAAGACGTGACACTATAATAGAAGGTTAAATGTATACCTCATGTTAATAATTACACAATATATAAGACAAAACAATTGATTTATAAATTTATACACATCTTAATTGTACATTATGATACTAGTCAACGACCTATTTAATTTTTACCATTTTTTATAGCAATTTTTATATATTTATGTTTAATAATTTTGACTGCTATTGCTTATTTATTTATTTTAATACATACACTGTGTGATACATTTTTTTACTTATATGTTCGTTTGTCCATTTTGAATCGCAGGGGGTGTTGGGATACGATTCCCTCACTCCCTCACAAACACATAACCTGATATTGACTAACACTGTATTTAACATGTTTATTACATTTAATCTTTTCACATGTGATGACACTGATCATGGACATAATCTTTTCCCACCACTGCTCAACGGAGAATATTCTCCGCTTGTCAGTCGTTGCACTAACGTTGGTAATAAATCTTTTTGAAGATAACTCATTTTTATCTTTTCCTCATCAAGTGATCAGAACTCACCTCAATAATAATATCAGAGCTAAGAGAATTTCTCAATGGATCAAGTATATATCTGAGCTGAAAAAAAAGGTGCTCCACATACTTGAGTACCAGGTAGGGCTTGTAACCACAACCATAAGCAAAACAATAACCACTAAAAAGCGAAACAAAATGACAACATTGATTTGGGAACTGATAACCAAAACAAAAAACTTTTACCTAACCAATAATCAATAACCAATTCCCATAAAATGCTGAAACCTTTAACCAGAACAATAAACAGAAAGAATTGGTTTTTATTGATTTTCATGAAATATCAATATTATTGATTATTATTTTCAAACATTGATAATTATTTCCTAAAAAATTATTAACTATAGATAATTTGATCTTGAGAAAATTTTTTTTGTTTATTTTACCCCAAATTTTGTCTTAACCAATAACCAGTAACCACAACCAATAACCAGAAAAGTTGTTTTGGTTAACCAAAACAATAGCTCTGGAGGGTGTTCAGAAATTCACTCCGAATGACAACAGCATTGAAAATTGAAAAACTACCCGTTCGGAAATTCACCCCTGACTCCGCCCATAAAAACGGTTGACCGTGGTTGTCACACTTACCGCGTTCAAAAATTCACCTCAGTTGACAGTGGGCGTGAACAACCATCACTCTTGTCCGGAGATGGTTCACATTGTCACCCCGGATGATGAAATTGGTTGTCAATTTTAAATTTTGGAAATATCGATTTCTTATCACATGGGAGATTTTGTTTATTTACACATATCACGCACAAATTCATATTTTACCATTAAATATTATGAAAATGTTAATTAAAAAATTATTAGAAAATATTTTAATGCTCAGTTATTAGTGTCAGTGAATTTTATTCTAAGTTATTAAAAGATGGATGAGCGTTTAAAAATTATAGTGACTGCCATTGTGCGAAGTGCAGTGAAATTTTATGAAGACTTCCTTCTTTCATCATCTGAAGCAGATAAATGCATTATGATTATAGGTGATAATAAGTGTTTTATTTATATGAATTAATAAGATTGTTTGTATTTATGTAGATGATGAAGATTCCTCGAATGAGGAGCATCCCAGGAGACAAAAAAAGAGGAAACAAACTGCTGCCTAAATATCGTGAATATGATCATTTGTTGAGTATACTGTACCAAGATTTACTGACACTGAATTTCAATCTCATTTTTAATTATTGATACATGCCTTTGAATGGCTTTTAAATAAACTTTCATCGAAATTGGCCAGAAAACGGACAGTTGGTAGCCTAAGTACATGTCTGAGGAAGCAGTTACTAGCAGTATTGTGGTTGTTTGCAACTCCAGATAGTTTCAGGTAAAAATTTTTGTAAATCATATATTTTTAAATTTTTAATTGATAATACTAACTGAAGTTACCGTTTTTTTGATGACAGATCTGTTGCATGTCGATTTGATTTATCAAAAGGAACATTACATGCCTGCTTTTTGCGTGTATTACATACTCTCAACTGTTTGGTGCCAACAATTATTTCCTGGCCAAATTCGGAGAGGAGGCAGATCATATCCCAAAAATTCAAACATATGGGTGGTTTTGAAGCCGTTATCGGAGCTATTGATGGCACCTACGTAAAAATCAAGGCACCATCAGATAATGTACAAGTTTACATTAATCAGAAATGTTTCTATGGGATTACATTACAAGCAATATGTGATGATAGTCGTCAGTTCATCGATTGTTTTGCTGGATATCCGAGTTCAGTGTCAGATACTAGAATATTTAGACAATCAGAAATTTATAAGGCAATTGTTGATAATCCTTCAAATTATTTTTCGACACATGAATATATTCTAGGTGATAAAGCTTACAAGCCAAAACCTTTTTGCGTACCACCATATCGAGAGGGACGAAATTTTACTCAATGGCAGCGAAACTTCAATCATCAACATGCTAAGACGCGACAAGTAATCGAACGTACATTCACTTTATTCTTTGGTAGATTTTGTTGTTTTAAGGATCTCGATATGTCTCGCACAGACCTCATACCAGCTTCTATTATAGCTGCGTGTGTTCTACATAATATTTGTTTAACGAATTCTTCTGATACGTTATGTCCTCGGTTTGAGGCAGAAGGTGCAGTGTATTTGCAGCAACGTACGATTGTAACACCAGAACAAGAACAATTATTAACTCAAGGTAGTGCAACAAATGAAGAGGGTAGAGCATTTTGAGATCAGTTAGCTTTAGAAATGGGATTACTCAATGATATTGGACAGTGAGACAATCTTTGACAATGTGACTGTGATGTGATATTTCTTTATTTTAAATATATGTATTTTATTTTTCGTAATAATATTGGCGTCAATAGTCAGATGATGTAGTTTTATAATGAAGACGCTGTAAATGATGTCAATATTTATCGGTGTATTTACAAGATTATTGTATAATCAAAATGTGTAATAAATAACATTTTTATTTTAAAATTGTTGTCGACTAAAGTTGTATGAATATTATGGGTATATACGTTATCGAATATCGGTTTGATTCATAGAATATTTATTAATTTTCATATTATAATGTCAATTTCTACTGACATTCTATTGAACGAATATTCTAGCACTATGAAAAGTTAAGGTGTGATTGGGCTATTATTTTCTAAAGAAATTAGTTAATTTTTTATACGTTTTTATTCTACTCGTTCGATTCGGTGAGGTACACATAGGATGACCAACTTCATCATGTTTTCAGGTGTGACGACTAACACAAACATATACTTATATCCCTTTGTATCAGATGTTTTCTCAATTTTTGTTTGTTTCCTTCTTCACCAAAAAAAGTAAGAAATTTTATTTTGCCTTTCGTCGTTGTTTTCTTTATCAAATTATACATATTTCTGCTATCTATTTTTTTACCTAAATTATTTTATCTTCCAAATTTTTACAAGGAATAACAAATTTAATTTTCAATTGATTATAATAAAATTCTCAACAATCGAATTCTCGTAAGTATACTTTACTACTGCTGCCTGTCCAAAACAAATAAAATAATGTTTGAAAAAAAAATTTATTTAACGACAGAATTTAACAAAAGAACAACGAATATCACAAAAAAATGAAAATTTACATATTATAAAAATAAAATTGAAAAAAAAAAACACTTGAAATACATAAAATGAAAAGAGATATACAAGACAAAAAAAGAAAATGAATAATATATACATGATACTTATAAATAAATACGAACAGTCTCGCAACTGATAATCCTACATATAGGGCACGTACTTCCCTATCATGTAGTTCTACGAGCTGACAGTAACACTCTTCACAAATGCAAAAATGTCCACACTGGATGAATGAAATTTGCCTCTCATTTTTGAAACAAATCACACAAATTTGATCCGGTTGTTGCTGCTGTTGCTGCTGCCGATGTACTTGGCCACCATTGTCATGTTCTAATTCACGTTGTCTACTTTCTTCTTGTTCTGGTTGTCTAGCTAATTCTTCTAGTCTACGACTAATACTACTGCTACTGCTGCTATGGCCTCTTGTCGGACACTCAACTGAAATGTGTCCCCTCTGGTGACAGGTATAATATACCTTTTCACCAGTGGGACAATTCCGATATTGGTGTCCATGGAAGCCGCAGTTGGTACACAAATTTCTTCTGTAATAAATAATATAATTAAAAACTGTGACAAATAATATTAATGTAGTAAGAAAATAATTAATAAATTTTTACCTGTCACTCGTGTACTGTTGACAATTACGAGCAATGTGGCCAAATTGTTTACATCGGTAGCAACAACGACCTAGGTAGGGACATTGAGTAGTTTGATGTCCCTTGAACCCGCAATTTACACATGTAACATGCGCCAATTCAGGCCACATGTAGGGATTTTCAGCATTGGGAACCGGATTTGGTGGTCTGCACATATAAATCGAAAGAAAAAAATTATCAAAAATAATGAAATAAACAAAATATGATGAATAATAATCGAAGTGTTACCTTTGATCTAACAGTCTATTGTCAGGTATTTCTTCAGGTTCTCGAACTTGTGGTTGTCCATTTTTGTTACGTGGGAGAGGCAGTCTGTGAA
The DNA here is from genome assembly GCA_011428145.1 of Ericerus pela. Classification (NCBI taxonomy): domain Eukaryota; kingdom Metazoa; phylum Arthropoda; class Insecta; order Hemiptera; family Coccidae; genus Ericerus; species Ericerus pela. The sequence continues at coordinate 85,086 of WOFM01000330.1, forward strand.
ACAATAAACAAACAAACAGATAGTTACAATTCGATGATTTATTCATTGGAACCAAGCACAAACGCAATATGACACAATCGATGGGAATCTTCAGGATTTTCATCCTTGTATTATTATACTAATGCCATTTAATGTAATATAATCACTGTCAACAAATTATCAATTTCATCGCATCCCATCGCTAAATTCGATGGGCTGTGTTATGGTAAAGAGGACACAACATTTTACTCAAAATTATATCAAATTCTTACCTTTCATTCAAATCTCCACGTTGGTCTAATCTAGCATCGTCTTCTCTAGCATTGTGTTCATGATCATGATCACCTCGTGGTTCATCACTCTCCGGTTGTCTAACATCAATCTCCGGTTGTCTCACATCATTTTCTGGTTGTTGTTCTGCTGCTGTTTCTTGTTTAGGTGGGACGCGTTAGGTTGACATGGATTGCGTTCCATTAATTCCGCCATGTAACGCCTCCACAAAGCATGCGGAACACCACGACGAGGAGGATTATTCATTTTAAGATGAGCTATAACAATAACAAAACAAATAACATCTTCACGTACAAATTTAAATGTTAATAAAAAAAATCTGTTCACAAACCTCGTATTTTTCATAAATTTCTGAAATTTAGATTCCTCGATACAAGCACCAACACGCATGAGTGAATTTCAAAGAGAAGCACATTGTGTTGGGATACGATTCCCTCACTACCTCACAAACACGTAACTGTACATTAATCAACACTGCATGTAACACATTATTACATTTATTCGTTTTACATGTGGCGACACTGATCGCCAACATAATATTCTTTCCGCCACTGCTCGACGGAGAATGTTCTCCGTTCGTCAGTCGTTGTACTAACGTTATCAATAAACCTTTTTAAAGATGAACGTCCGTGCTTAATTTTCTTGGATGAAACGATTGAAACTCACCTCAACATGGTAGCCAGAGCTGCGTACCAACAAAAATAAGTGCGGAAATCGAAATGTGTTCGTGTTAATCGTGTAATTTGTTAAATGTAAAAAAGTTTGTGTTTCACGCAAAGTGAAAAACTTAGTGCCGTGTAATACCTCCACGCAAAGTGGAAGGAAAGTTAAAAGTTCGTGAATGCAAAGTTCGGTCCCAGTGATTAAAGTAATTATCCTGGAGAAGTTGAAAAAATCGTAAACCAAGCAAATCAAAGATAAAAGTTAAAATTAATGAAAACTTCAGTGAAATCTTGGGCGCTGGTTAAAACGTCGAAATCGAGAGTTTGGTGTAAACAGATCAGGTACGAGAGAATCCTGTGGTTTGGTAAACCAGCTTGCAGAGTCAAAAACGGCTGGCAGTTGTTCGTACTGTGTTCCGAAAAGGAAATCGAAGTCAAAAAGTCGAAAGTCTGAAAGTTGCAGCGTCGAAAGTCTAAGTCACCTTCGCAGAGAAGCAGTAGAAGAACACCGAAAATACGAAAAGGAACTTAAGATAAGTAGAAATTTAAAATAATTAGTGAATAATTGGTGTGATTTTATTCAAAATTAATAATAAAAAATCAAAAATTTCAGTAAAACAGAGTAAAACCTTCGAAATATTTTCATGTTAACTCTCATCCAAAATTAAAGGAAAGTTGAAACTTGAAAGGTATCATTGGTAACCTTTCAAACTTTATCTTGTTGGTCGAGAGTGGTTGAAAAAAGGAAATATTTGTTGAATGAGATACATCTAGCATAACAAAAGAAAATAATTGTATAACTATTGACTTTAGTGACAGATTTTTCCTGTTCACAATCTGCAAAGAGTATTTTCAATCGATAAAAGATAATGAATTATTTTCCTTTCAGCATTAACCTTTTGTATTTCTGTTGAATAATTTTTACCTTGAGATTTAATTTATGTTTTAACGTGTTCAACAGAATCATTTTCATTCTGGAACAAAATCCAAATCTTAGACCAATTCGATTTAAAAACCTTTTGGCGATAATAGATTAGAAATTCGATCAACCCAAAAGAAGTAGAAACAACGCAGGAGAGATCAACTCATCGTCGGCGGCAGATTTCGTGAGATTTAATTAGAACATTAATTAATTATTAAGAATTATAATATTTGACTTGCATTCCCGATCGAGTGGCTAAGACCGTGTTGTGCATAATCATGCGGTTGAGACCGTGTTACCCCCTAGAATTAAGTTCTCGTGTTTCTGAGGTAGGACTAATAAACCCCCGATAGACAAAAATTTAATAATATGTCACGGTTTGACATAAAGAAGGTATTTGATGGGAGGAATTATGACGCCTGGAGGACCATGATGGTCTCCACACTCTATGCAGAGGGATTATACCCGATCATGCAGGATACTGAAATGGAAATACTATTTTTGGGATTAGAGTTAAACAGTTTTTAGAACCCTGAGTCTAGTAATGCCAACCCAGTGACTAGAATGACATATTTCCAAAATCAGGAAAAGGGAAAGGCTCTCATATATCAGGGATTGAATAACGAACTAATCGAAAGAATTAAAGACCTCAAGACAATAAACCAAATTTTAAAAGTACTCGATGAGAGATATAAAAACTGCACACAGGTCACATACATTAATGCAAAACAGGCATTCCAGAGGTTGAAATTTAACAGTGAAGGGAATATGAGGAGTTATTTAGATGTTTTCTCGAGGTCAGCCCAGAAAATAAGAGACTGTGGAAAAAATTTGGACAAGCAGGAGGAGATAGAACAGCTCCTAATCTCATTAAACATGGACTACGATATGACTAGGCTGGAGTTTAATACTTTAAGTCAGGACCAAAAAACAATTGAAACACTCCATGTCATGTTAATAGAAAGATCAGATAGGTTATATGACGAGAAAAAGTCAAGAAATAATAATAATAATAGATTTCGTAATTTCACCAATAATAATAAAAATCAGAGATTTCAATATGGAGGAAATTACAATAGATATAACTATATAAACAGAAATCAAAACCATAGTCAAAACCTAGATCAGGGGAAAACAAAATATGATGATAAGCAACAAACAGAAACGTCTCAGCATAATAATAATAGCTATGAAAATAAAAAATATGATAACAACCTAAATCAAAATACTTTGCCAAGTTCGAGTACACTAGTTTGTTTTAAGTGTCATGGCAAAGAGCACATAGCAAAGGTATGTCCGTCAAATAAAGAGGGTGTAAGACCCCAAAATAAATTAGATGGTCCTGCACAAAATACGAGATACGGACGAAACAACACTAATAATAGTAATAATAAAAACAAAAAAGAAAATGACATTCAGTGGTCAATGATGATCAGATATAGGGATCAAGGACCGAATAATAATACAAACAACAAACTAATAAACCTGATAACATCGAAAGATACAAAACAGGAGCCAGATCCTAATTATATTCCCCTAACTAAAAGAATTATGTTAGATGGTGGAGCTGTTGCCCACGTCATATCAGACCTGTCGAAATTGTCCAACCCAATAATGTTAGAAAAACCCATTGAACTGGAATGTGCCATTCAAGATACACTCCTGGTAGCTACCCATATAGGTACAATGTTTATTAGAGTGGAAAATTCAGAACGTAACCAAAAAGTCATAAGACTAAAAAACGTACACTATGTACCGTCCCTCAACGTAGACCTGATGTCAGGAATTAAAATAACAGAAAATAGGGCACTTGGCATAGATCAAAATTTTTCTGCAGCTCATATATATGTCAGAGGAACGAATGAAGTAGTTTTCTCAGCCCCAAAAATAAGGGGGGTATACATGGTTAAATACGAAATTGTACCGGAATCCACAGTCAATATAATAGAAGATGAAGATGAATTAAATAAAATATGTCCTTATAAAAATGAATCGAATAAATTGGCATGTATGCCTAACGTAAATTCCCAAGACAAATGGATGGAATATGAAATAGAAGAGGAAATTGTTGAGGAAAGTCAGGAGGAAAGTGAAGAGAATAGAGAGAACACAATCAATAATAAAGAAAATGATAATATAATAATAAGTCATAATGACGAACAAAATAATAACCAAACCCAAAATAGGGAAACGAGCGAAGATGGTAAAGAAACAAATAAGGATGTAAATATAAACACCAATAATAACACCATAGATAATGACATAATAAACAATAATCAAGAAACTAATGAAAATGTAGGGGAGTTAAAAATAGACAAAAAAATGATATGGCACAGAAGATTGGGACACTTATCTGGAAAGAATTTAAGATTCTTAACTAAGGTCTCAAGAGGTATTCCTAATGGAATAATATTCCGAGATGATGAGTTTAGTTTGTGCGAGATATGTGTGAAAGCTAATTCAAAAAGGTTAGGGCACAATAGCACCAGGACCAGACCTGAAAGGAAACTAGAACTCGTTTCATCGGATACAATGGGCCCCCTTTTCGCCAGGTATATATGGTGAGAAGTACGTGTTAATATTTGTGGACCACACCACGAAATACACCTTTGTCTCCACCATCGAAAAAAAGTCAATGGTGTGTGAAGAGTTTAAAAAACTTTATATGAAACTAAAATCAAAATTTCCGGACCATCCCATTGCCACCCTAAGGTGTGACAATGCTAAAGAATACTTAGATTCACACATGAGGACATTTTGTGAGGAAAATGGTGTAAGTCTCGAGCCTGTCGTTCCGTATTCACCGGAGTTGAATGCGATGGCCAAAAGGCAAAATCAAACGATTATGGCTAGAACTAGAGCTATGCTGTTTGACTCCGATTTGGACTTCAAGTTTTGGTCATTGGCCATTCTGACGGTGGTTTATGTCATAAATAGGAGCCCAACTAGGGCAAACAAAGATAATAAAACCCCTTTTGAAATGTTTTACGGCATAAAGACGGATCTATCAAATATGAGAGTTTTTGGGTCTCTCACCTATAGACATATTCCTATGGAAGTTCGCCAACAACAGGCCACAAAAAATAAAAAAAAGAAAACAAATAGTGAACATCCGAAACTCACACAACGAGCTGACAAGGGAATTTTTGTGGGTTACACAAGTAGTGGGTACTGCATAAGGGACCCATTAATTGACAAATCACACGTTACTTGTGATGTCAGATTCGATGAAACGAGGAACATAATAAATATAGATAACATATATAATAAAAATAAAAATAAACATAATGATAATAATATAATAGAAACCCCCGTAATACTAAACCTATGTAAACAAAGATATAAAAGTTACATAGAGGACCACATCCCTCAAAAATGGGAGGATGTTGAAAATAACCCTTTTAGGGCGGAATGGCAACAAGCCATTACCGACGAGCTGAAGTCATTGTCTGATATGGGTGTGTGGGAGGTCGTTCCCAGAGAAAGAAATATGAGGTTGGTAGATACCAAGTGGTGTTTCACCACGAAACCCAACAATCAAGGCATTCACATACCGAAAGCCAGGTTGGTTGCAAGGGGTTTTAAGGACTTTACCCACTATTCTCTAACCAAAACGTATGCCCCGGTGGTCCAGTATTGGCTTATAAGATGGATACTGTCAATCACAAATAAATATAATTTAAATATAATACAATTTGACATAAAAACAGCCTTCCTTAATTCAGAAATAAGATACCCTATTTATATATCAAATCCCAGGGGATGCCAACTAGGCGAAAATAATTGCCTGAGACTAATTAAGTCAATATATGGACTGAAAACGTCTTCTAAAAGTTGGTACGACTTGTTAAACTCGACAATAATTCAAGCTGGATTTGTTCAATCAAAAATAGACAGATGCTTATATACAAAACAAAATAACAATGGTGCAATGGCACTTCTAATAGTCTATGTAGATGACATGTTGTTGGCTAGCAACCACGACGAGTGGACACAGATCTAATAAGTACATTTAATAAGAACTTCACATTGAAGATAGAAAAAGATCCAACTTTCTTTGTCGGTTTTGAAATAAGTCGGGACATCCTGTTTCAGGCATCCTCAAATAGCAAAATTAAGAACTATGTTCGTCGCATTATTAGGTACCTTAAAACAACAAGGGACTTCTCTCTTGTATTTCACTCTGACCAAACTCAGATTAAGGCATTTGTTGATGCATCGTATGCACCCGACGTAGACAATTCACCCATAGAAATAGAAAATTTGGAGAAAGGGTGCTCCACAACTGGCTACATGATATTTGTTAACGGAGACTTGTTAAATTGGGCCATTCACCGGCAGAACTCGGTTGCAACATCGTCAATTGCAGCCAAATTAATTGTGTTGAATGACGCACTGGACGATATATACGTGATCTGGAGACTCACTGAGAGCGTTTTCTCTGTAACCGACTCAGTGCAAGTGTATAAGGATAACATATCCGCGTCACGCATTGCATCTGGGGGAGGCCAGAAACGCTCCAGGTCCCTAGCGATCAAATGTTATGCAGTTTTGGAAGCTTTTCAAAATAAATTGATAATGTTTAACGATATCAGGTCTTCCGATCAAGTTGCTGATATTTTAACTAAAGCACTTGATCGAAAAACGTACCAAAATATTGTTATGAGAATACTCCGAACAAGTCAACCTTTCGGCCAATAGTCTTAATTGACTCAACCCGCAAAATTTTTTGATATTTGGTTTTGGACTGCGGATGGGCGTCGGTCTTTTAGTGCCTATCGTAAACCGAGAGGTCCATATGTCGTTTCACAATTCATCTCACAACGTTCAATAGGTTCCCCGTCGCTGCTCTACCTCTCTTATTGGTATCAGCATCCCCTAATATATACCATTGATTCCCACAATAGTAAATTTATATTGAAAACACACACAATTAATTATAAGGATATATATATATATATATATATAATAATATTATCTCTCTACAGCTGACGATGAGGAGATATTGATCTCTCCAACGGGTTTTATATATGTTAAATTAAAAATCACACAATATTTATAAGATGTGACACTGGAACATAAGGTTAAATATATACCTCATGTTAACACTTATACGATATATTTAAGTTAAAACAAAATTTCAATATATGAACTTATACACATTTTTATTGTACAACACTATACTAGTCAACGACATACCTAAATTTTTTGTTTTACCATTTTTTATATTTATATAGCAATTTTATATGACACCTATTTGTAATAATTTTTGACTGCTATTGCTTATTTCTTGTTTATATGTTTGTTTTAAATACATGCAATATGTGACACATTTTTTACTTATATGTTTGTTCGTCCGTTTTGAATCGCAGGTGGGTGTTGGGATACGATTCCCTCACTACCTCATGAACACGTAACTGTACATTAATCAACACTGCATGTAACACATTATTACATTTATTTGTTTTACATGTGGCGACACTGATCGCCAACATAATATTCTTGCCGCCACTGCTCGATGGAGAATGTTCTCCGTTCGTCAGTCGTTGTACTAACGTTATCAATAAACCTTTTTTAAAGATGAACGTCTGTGCTTAATTTTCTTGGATAAAACGATTGAAACTCACCTCATCACATTGTGAATGACAAAAACGACGCTACCAAATGACGATGTAGATATATATCACATGAAGGATGAACGTTGCTACTAGCTCTGTGATTGGTCGATCAATGCTGGAACTATGTTTTGATGAAAAATATATTATTATTTGAAATCAAATTGCATCTATTCATTACATTTTTTTGACGAATGCCTCAAATGCCGTCGCAATTCTTTCAAGAGCATTAACAGCTCTTTCTTTATAGACAAGATTTTCACTTCTGGTCAATGATGCTGGTTGAGGTCTAATTTTCAATTTTTTTATTTTTGGAGTATCTTCATATTCAACTTCTTCGTTCAGACATGTCGAAACGGTTGTTTCTTCAGGAGAGGTCGACTCGCCAGTTTCATATCCACTGGCAGTAATAACTTTTTCACATATATTTTTTGGTCCATTCACCGAAGAAGTAATATGAGGAGGACAAACATTGTGTGATTTATTAAATATGGCATCAAGTTCTTCAAAAAAATCGCAGTGTACTCTTTTTTTTCTGGTATCTCCACTGCTCATATTGTCAATTTTAGTAATGTACCATTTTTTCAGGTACTTCAATTTATTTTCACATTAGCTGTGTATAGGACCAACTTGGCAGCAATCTGTTGCCAAACCTTTGAATTTTTATAGGTTGTTGATTTGAAGAGATGCTCAGCATCTTTAAATAATGTCAGTAACTCCAAGACATCTGCTCGTTTCCACAGTGACCCAGTCGATGTACGCAGATCATCATTAAATTCAACAGCATGATATACTGTACTCTGTACAGGTGAGTCATCAAGGTTTACAATTTCTTCTTCATATCGAGTGTCTAGTTCTTCTTGTAGTCTAGCCTCAGATGTTTGTTTCTCGAATAGTATTTGATCCTCTTTTTCATAATCAATATTTGAAAGATTTGTTTTCGGTTAAATCGTATTACCCGGCGCTTTTTTTGTATCATTTTGCGCAGGTTTCGACATACATTCTTGCATATTTATCCGTTCTTTGCTACCATTTTTATGTATAGCTTCCATAATATTTTTTGGCATTGAAATAACGGATTTTTTAGTTTGAGGTACTTGGTACCTCCCATTGTCGATGTAATTCTACGTCTTAAGGTCTGTTTTGTACTTCAAGATCGGGTTGTCTAGAAGTATGAGGTAATTCGACTGTTGCTGATGAGTCACCACTGGTACCATCAGAGGGAATTGTGACGACTGCATCATTTTTATCTTTCAGCGGTAATAATTTGCTAGTAGTATCATCAGATACTACTTCATCAACTGCAGCAGTACTATTTTTCGACACAGCAGAGACATCGTTGATACTGATTAATTCTGAATCAGAATCTACTAACATATCGAGCGCGGCTGGAGTATCTGAGTCAATTTGAACTGAATAATCTCCATTTTTGTTTATAGTGTACCGGCACCACAACAGATTATCCGCTAAGAAAAAAAAACAAAACCTATTGAAGAGCTATTCTCTCTTTTTGACCAAGAAATGATGAAGTCTATGCTAATACTTACAATCATCCTTATGTTGAACAAAAATATTATCATCATACATGAATGGAATTCCTGTTCTAGTATCTGACACAATATTATAATTCATTTTTATTTAATTCAGCACAAAACAAAATAAAATTTAAAATTCTCACAAAAATCAATTTGTCACATCAAACTTATGAATGTCAGTTTATTCAAAAATATTTGAATATGATAAAAAATAGTCTAGAGGTCATGGTTGACCATTATTTGCATTCAAAAATAAGTGGGTTGTCCACCACAACCAAGGGACAACCATTCATCACCCTAAAGTTGTTTGGAAAAGGGTGTGGCCTAATGGACAACCGTTTTAATTTTCAAGTCTTGTGATAGTCCACCACGGTTGCGCACCCATCACCCTGAGTTACATTTCTGAAAGCCCTCCTGTTTGATAGGACTACACTAACTTACACCAACCTACACCAGGAGGACAATTTCACAAATGCAGGAATGTTATGCAACTTTGCGCCAAGTTTTACTTGAATATTTGTGGAATATCCCTACCGGTGTAGGTTGGTGTAAGTTAGTGTAATCCTATCAAACAGAGCTTATAACTAGTAACCAAATAACTAAACTTTTAACCAATAACCAGTAACCAGAAACCAATATAAATTTTTATTGGTTCCCAGTAACCAATAACCCCAAAAATGTTTTAATTATAAGCCCTAGTACAAGGAACAGCCAATACAATCATGGCAACTGTATATAATTCAGGATATATCATTTTATTAGTTTCCCAGAAGTGAATAATATTTTAACTCGATTTAAGTTGATAATTAGGTAACTATAAATATGTTCTAACAATTGTTTCAAATTCTGTCCCACTAATAGCAACTAATTTGTCACATTAAAGTTTATCTTGATACTTATTATGAAGCATAAAATCTATCTAAACTGACACATTTAGAGTGTCTATACTTTCTGTGAGGATAATATTTAACCGAGAATTGTGTTTTGAAGTAAAAACAGAAACAAATTTAATTCAACAACATATAATGGACAAATAACGAACAGACAAAATGCAGCTGGCATTGTGGGTAGAGAAACAACAAGTTCCCCATTATGAGGTAACTGTGTATGTAGGAATAAGAATAAGAATGTTACATATTGAGAGTTCAGTGTTGCCAGGTAATGTACGATATATGTGAGAGTTACATGGGCTCTGTCCGACACTTTCACTGGAACTCAGATAAATTTTATAGCTGGCGAATTTCACAATGGTTAAAATGTGAGGATAATATTAAACCAAGGATTGTGTTTTCAAGTGAAATTGTGAGAATGTGACAATCATGTCTCACGTTTTTAGTTTGTGTTTGTGCAGTCTGTGTAAATTCTGTAAACCTTGACTTTTATTATTGTGATAATATGTTTGTGATTTGACACAGTTCTTCCATCTTCAACCTTGTTGTTGAATAAATAAACTCTCGAATTTAGTGACTCTGAGTTTTAATTATGGTGTTCATTTTATTTTAAAACTTAACTCTTTTTAATCTTCAATCGTTTGCCAATTCGTTCAACCTACAGTGTATCGATGTTCTGCTGATTCTTCGTTGATTTGTTGGAGAATTAACATCAAATTCTCACAATGGTTATGGGCCCAGAATCACGAATCAACGTGGCCTCCATTGTTCTCAATTGCTGAGTTGTAACCTGCATCAATGTCTTCATCCAAGTAATAATCCTTCATTCCATTTTAACTCGTTTTGCTCTGTCTTATTTTTCAATTTGTCGGCAATTTGCCTGTACTCCGTTCACTGTGATTTGATATATTTTGTGACATGGAGAGCGATCGAAAATGTAATATCGAGCCGTTCAATGGCAAGAATTTGCGTAGCTGGAGGTTTCACATGGAGCTGTTATTACGAAAGAAAGGATTGTACGAGGTGGTGATGAATGTACCGGCACAAAAAGATCGCATCGAGCAATGGTGTATCGATAATTTAAAAGCGATGTTTTACATCGCGAATAATGTTAATGATTCGTTCCTTGAAGTAATTCAAGGGTACAAATTTGCCCATGACATGTTTAACGCGATTTTAAATTCCTGTGTTTGAGAAGCAGATCACAAATTAGTCGAACTTCTGTGCTCAACGTTTTACTTTCGGCGGTGATATTCAGGCGTACATCTTGGGTTATCGAGCGAAATGTCGGCGATTAATCGAGAACGGCGATCCAACAACTCCTAGACAGTTTGTAATTCAGTTCCTGAAATCATTGCCCAGTGAATACCACCCGTTGCGAGTGATGCTGGAAGAGATTGCTAAGCCAAATTTGGATCAGATTGTAAGCAAAGTTTTAAATTACCACTGCGATTTAATGATAGACAATAAGGATGCTGTTTCTGCTCCTTCTAAAATTGTCTCACAAAAACCCTCGTTAAACGTTCAGTCTAGCGAGGAGAATGCTTTTTCGGCCTATCAACGTGGTAATTATAACCGGAATCGTAGTAATAAGCGTAATTTTTGTGGTAATTTGAATCATGGATCGAATCGTGGTCATAATTTTAGTAATAGTATCACAAATTTTAACAATAATCGTTTTAATGACCGTAACAATAGTAATAATTTTAATAATCAATCTAGTCAGTGTAATCAGAGTCAATCTAGTCAGGGAAATAGTCGTAATTACGATTCAGGGAATGTTGGGAATTCAAATCAAAATTCAAATCGTAATTACCAAAACATTCGGTGCCATTTCTGTGGTAAAAATGGTCATATTGCTAAGCAGTGTTTCTCTAAAAACAGAGATAGGTCTGGAAATCAGTCTAACTCGAACTCTAATCGAGATTCTTGTAGTTTAGTGAGTAACGTTGGATGCTCTGAGACTGATTACACATTTTTTATACCTGATATTGTTTAATAACTGAAAATTCACAGCCTCTCGGCAATAAATATGTTAAATTTGTTTTAGATTCTGGTGCTACTGCACATGTAACGAATGACTTGTCCTTATTTGACAAATATATTATGTTAAAGAAACCTGCTCAACTCATGGTAGCTAAGAAAGATGTTGCTCTTACTGTCTCAGCGGTTGGTAATATAAAATTAATAACTGAATCTAGTATCAAAATCACTTTAACTAATGTTTGATATGCCAAAGATTTACCATCAAACCTAATATCTGTCAAATGTATGGCTAGGGTTGGTTGTTGGTCAGTCTTTGAGGAAGAAAAAGTTAATATTGTTGATACTAATAAAAATAATAAAGTAATTATGACTGGAAAAAGCATCTCGACGGATCTGTATATTATTAATCTTTTGTGTAACGTAACGAATTCTGTTAATTTAACAATTGATGAACAAAAGAATCCGATCGAGATAAGGCACAAACGTTTGGCCCACTTGAATAGTAATGATATTAAAATTTTAACTAGACGTGGTTTAATACCAGATGTTAGTAATAATAAAAAGGTGTTTTGTGAACCCTATGTCATGGGAAAACAACACCGAAAACCGTTTCACAGACACAAAAAATCTACTAGCAATCCGCTTGATTTAGTTCATACTGATGTATGTGGACCAATAAATCCCATCAGTTATGATAAGAAAAATTATTTTGTGACTTTTTTAGATGACTACACAAATTTTTGTTATGTTTACTTAATGAGCAGTAAGAAAGAAGTACTTTCTAAGTTTAAAGAATACCATGAGTTAGTATCGAATCGTTTTGGAACTAGAATAAAACGCCTTAGATGTGATCGAAGCTCTGAGTACACAAATCAATATTTTAGGGATTACTGTAAAGAAAAAGGAATTCATTTTGAGCCTTCCATAGCGAACTGCCCTCAGCAAAATAGAGAGGCAGAAAGAATAAACCGCACTCTCTGTGAACATGCAAGAACTTTAATATATGAAAGTAATCTTGACAAGGTTTACTGGTCTGAGGCGCTTATGTGCGCTGCATATGTAATTAATAGATGTCCCACAAATAAAGATTTTATCCCTTTTGAAAAATGGTATCAAAAGGAATTTGATTATAAATATCTAAAGGTTTTTGGCTGTGACGCCTACATGCTTGATTGGAAGCATAGATCTGATAAATTTGAAAAGAAGAGCTCAAAATTGAAGTTTGTTGGGTATGCCTCTACTGGCTACAAAGTACTGGACTTGGATAAGAAAACTGTCTATATTAGTCGAGATATTGAATTTAATAGGATGTTAACATAACGTGTAAATATTCGGATGAAGATCCAATATTGAGGGAGGTAGATGAGTCGAACGTTGGTGATATTGAACTTGACGGTGATCTTGGGGACGTTGTCAATTTTTGATTTCACACTGCATTGTCTGTGAATGATAATTGCCCTCTTACGATGAAGGAGGTGTTGAACTCCCCTGAATCTTCTGATTGGAAGAAGGCTGTCGAGGCTGAAGTTGGTGCTTTGTCATCTAATAAAACTTGGAATGTGGTTAAGCATCCTGTGAGTGATCCCACTATAACCTGTTGTTGGTTGTTTACCAAAAAGGTTGATAGTGAGGGTGGCACTCTACAAAGCTCGTCTTGTCGCTAGGGGATTTCAACAACAGAAAGGATTCAATTTTTATGATGTATATGCCCCAGTAACTAAACTTTCCACTGTTTGCTCTCTACTCTCCATCTCAAATCATTTAGGTTATCATATTCATCAATTAGATATTTGTAACGCTTTTTTAAACAGTAAAGTAATGGAAAAGATATATTTAGAAATTTCTGAAGGCGTTGAAGTCAATATTGATAGAAATTCTAACGTTTTGTTACTGAATCGATCTTTGTATGGACTTAAACAGTCACCAAAAGTGTGGAACACTTTGTTTCACAAATTTTTGACTTCACTAAAATTTGTTTTAAATCAAGCTGATAATTGTATTTATAAATATAAAAATAAAAATAATATTATATACTTATTAACCTATGTTGACGATATAATTATTAGTTCAAATGACAAAAAATTAATAGAAAAACTTAAAAATATTATTAGTGAAAAATTTAAATGTAAAAACCTTGGAACAATTAATAATTACCTTGGATTATCAATTAAATATGATCGGGAGAATGACATTTTAAAAATGAGTCAGAAATCCTTGATAGAGTCTGTGGCTCATCGATTTAATTTAGAAAATTGTATGCCTGTTTATTCTCCGATTGAACCTAGACTGCAACTTGAACATAATCTCAACTCTTTAGATCGTCAAGTCAATGTTAATTATCAGCAGTTACTAGGTTGCATAATGTATTTAATGTTAGGGTCCCATCGAGATGTTTGTTACACTATTTCATATTTTAGCCAGTTTCAGAGTGCTGCCACAAACAAACACTATAAATACTTTTGTAGAGTGATGAAATATTTGATCACCACTAAAGATTCAGAGTTAACTTTTAAACGTAATATAAACCATAAAAATATTATTGAAATTTTCACAGACGCCAATTGGACTAATTGCACTGAAACCAGAAGGTCTATATCTGGATATTGTTGTCAAATTTTCGGAAATGTTGTGTCCTGGTCAAGCAGAAAACAGCCAATAAAGGGACTTTCTTCTATAGAAAGTGAGCTTATAGCTCTGTGTGAGGCTTCGACGGAAGGACTTTGGCTTCGAAAATTAATAAATGATTTCGGCTTTTCACATAAAAATAAATCTATTATATACGAAGATAATCAGAGTTGCCTCGCTCTAATTAAATCACATAAATGAAACTCACGGAGACCAAACATACTGACACCAGGTATCACTTTGTCAGTGACCTTGTAGATAATACTTTTAATTATATATATATACCCAAGAATCACCAAATTGGTGATATATTTACTAAAGGGTTGCCTACCCCTACGTTTTGTTGATTTGTTGAAATGCTTAATTTAAAATAGTACCTTGACGTAACGTAACTGTGATATTTGTTTTTAAATTTATTTACTAAGTACCATTTTAATCGACTTTTTATATTCATATATTTTATAATTGTTTTCATGTCAATGTCTTCGTTAGACACACATGATTGAGGAGGCGTGTGAGAATGTGACAATCATGTCTCACATTTTTAGTTTGTGTTTGTGCAGTCTGTGTAAATTCTGTAAACCTTGACTTTTATTATTGTGATAATATGTTTGTGATTTGACACAGTTCTTCCATCTTCAAACTTGGTGTTGAATAAATACACTCTCGAATCTAGTGACTCTGAGTTTTAATTATGGTGTTCATTTTATTTTAAATCTTAACTCTTTTTAATCTTCAATCGTTTGCCGATTCGTTCAACCTACAGTGTATCGATGTTCTGCTGATTCTTCGTTGATTTGTTGGAGAATTAACATCAAATTCTCACAGAAATAACATACGAGTTTTCAGTAACAACATTTAATGGACGATTAAACAACAGTCAAAAGTACAGTTGGTGTTGTGGGTAGAGAAATGGAAAGTTCCCCACTACAATGTAACAGTGTGTGAAAGAATAAGGTTACAAATGTTACATGTTAAGAGTTCAGTGTTGCCAGGTAGTGTACGAGATGTATGAGAGTTACATGGACTCCCTCCAACATAAAATACTTAAAATTGAGTTCCTATCGAATATAAAATAATCAGTATGTAATGCATTAATATACGGTAACATTTTTCAAAGGAGAATGTAGTAAAATAATCACCTTGAAATCAGGGTCTGCTATTACAATTACTCTGGATGCTTCTTCATTTTTATTATCTTCATAAAATCAAACCATGATATTTTTTGTTCAAACATTCAAAATATTATATAAAAAGATTTCTCTAAAGAATAGCACCCGGTATTAAATTAAATTAATGGCATTATCTCGATGAATTTTTTCAATTTTGAAAACAAATATCCCGTTTACAATGAGTTCAACCTTCAGCATTATCAATTTGGATAAGAGTCCACATTTGTGACTTCCTCTACTCAGTTGATTGGTCATGCAAAAAAAAAATTGCAAAATCAGATCAGTCATGCAAAATCAGCCATGGTCATGAAAAAAAAAAGACCTCTAGCAATAAAACTATAAAACATAATTAATTAATTATGTTAAAAGCCAAAAACATTTAGATTTGGCTTCAGCTTTCAGGAGACATTGTTCGAGGTAACTTTATGGCTCCTCGTTGGTTGTGCGCATGCGCCTGAACTGGTCTTTTTTCGATATAGTTTGTTATAAAACATGAAATTTAAATCCCACCGTGATAATTATAAGCGTGAATGAATCAGTCGTTGAATACACAAGAATTGAAAGGAATTTGTCAATGAATTCATGTCTATAAACCCACAAGAATCAAGGGAAATTCAAGTATATTTAACAGCCTTAATTCCTTGACAAATTAATGCCGATAAATGCCAACAAATCGAATAGAATTTGTCGTTAAATTCTATTCGATTTGTCAACGAATTAATATCTATAAACACACACAAATTAAAGGGGATTTGGGTGTATTTAACAGCCTTAATTCGTCGACAAATTCTTTTTGATTTGTCGACAAATTAATGCCAATAAACGCAAACAAATCGAACAGAATTCATCGACAAATTCCCTTCAATTTGTCAACAAATTAATATCTATAAACAGATAGATCAAAGGGGATTTGGGTGCATTTAAAGGCCTTAATTCGTCGACAAATTAATGCCATTAAATGCAAACAAATCAAAGAGAATTCATGGACGAACTTGTGAGTTGTGTCAGTTTAACGTCATGAATTCGTTGATGAATTCTATAAACACACATTGATAATCAGTGATAACAGGTAAGAGAACAGATTCAAATTTTCCAAAAATAAACTAACCAATATTATGGAAAGGACAATTTCAGGCGTATGTGCACAACCAACAAGGAGCTATAAAGTTACCTGCGAACAACGTCTCCTTGGCTTTCAGCTTCAGAATATTTGGTTTTTAGCTTTTAGCTTTGGCTTTTTGAAGCTATAATTATAAAAATTTGGCTTATAGCTTTCGGCTTTCAGCTGGCTTTGCAGCCCTGATCCAGAGCCCGTAGCTAAGGTAGAGTCCTACAAATAGAAGTACAACACTACTCCATTTTCTACCCACACTTCAATTCACATAACACTTTCAGAATTTTATCTTTATCTCAAGAACCAAAGGTACAATTTCATCAAAATTTTCGTAGAATCTTTAATAAACATATATTAATATTTAACCAAAATTTTAGCTTTCTACAAGCAATGGTTTTCTTCAATCGCATTTAATAACTATGATTGTATAGTTTTATCCCACAAAATTGTGTAAGATAATAGGCTTGTTTCTTTGGCCCTTCAATCTGTTGGGCGAACGTAGATTTCAGGTGAAAGAATGAAAAAGTTGTACAAAATTAATAAAAAAAATATAAAACCTTAAAATTTCTCAAATTTAATATAAATATCAATAAATTTATTTATGAGCTGAAAGATACAAAATGACGTATGCTGATTGCTGGACTCGTATCTTTAGGGCTTAAGTATCACATCTATATACGAATTACGAAGTATTATTTATCTATGATTTGACGCTTGTGCAAAAATTCTTATCGAAGATAACAATTTTGTTATGATTGACGAGATTATAAGTATTCCTTTTTCTGTCTATTTCAAAATTTTACTTTTATTTACCGAAAGAATGAGTAATGGTTGAATTCTGAAATGTTTAATAGATGTACTGCGTTCAGAAAGTCATGTTTTTTCGCTACGTTCTTTCTCGGAACAGTCATTATCTTCGTATTGGAGCTGAATTTTTACCGGAATAAAGGTTGGTATCTTATCAGACATGCAAGTACTTACGCCTCACGTTAATGAATAATTGTATATTTTTATGTTGTTTCTTCAGCTGATTTGCAAGGAGAGAAAAATGATTTTAATGAACCACGGCAATCTATATCTCCGCATGCCAAAGTTTCGTATTCTAAAGATATAATCGTAATCTACAACCGGATTCCAAAAACTGGTTCCACCAGCTTCATTAATGTCGCTTACGATTTGTGCAAAATAAATTCATTTAATGTGATTCATTTAAATATTACTAAGAACTCACATTACTTGTCTCTAGCTGATCAGGTATGCTCTTTGAATATTTCTTTTCAATCTGTGGTTTGTTGATGATCACACTTTGTGTCATTGAGACTTTTTAGTTGCATTGATCCACATTCTTCACATTGAATCGAGTATCCTTCTTTTTTAACAGTCATCAGTAAATTGTATGCTTTCCTGTGACTACAGTTTACACTCTATTTCAGTTATTCAAATTCTGCCCTTATTTAACTCAAGTTTTGGGTTTTATACACTTCAAAAACCAGTAACAGATCTAACGGGTTTGGCTCAAAAAAACTACACCTGGGCTTTTTGCCAAAAAAGCTTTTTGGGCCTTAGTTGTCTCATAAAAAATTATTGAATGATAGAATTAAAGTTAAAATAATCTGCCATTCAATGTTCCGTCATCAGTAGTAGCCAGCAGAACCCACTTTATTGTATTGAATTAATTCTCGATAGTAGTTTACAGATAGCTTCTCTGAAGTTCTGAACTGACTTTGCTTTATTTTATTTGCCAAAATTAACGACCCCGGTTTGCCACCGAGAGAAGTTATTCCGCTACATTTGAGTCGGTTTCGCTCTTTGATCATTGCGCAAGAGTTGAATAGCACCTCTTGGTGCTGATCCAGTGTCGACATTACGTATAAAATGTATAAACCCGTTTATTGCAACTAAATTTAACCCTACCTGTGAGTGCACTCTAGCCAATAGAAGAAATTTAAAGATTAACTTCAATCGAAGAAAACTTAAGTGATTACGATATATTTTTTCATTGAGAAGGGACTGACTGATTTAAAACCTAATCAGTAGCGCAACAAGGTGGGATAAAGGATTCTTATCGCCACGCGGTAAATTTTTGTGTTGACAAAATTACAATTATGTTAATTTAATTTTCAAATAAATTATTTTTTCTGCATCGAAAAACCATGTCATATCTCGAAAAGGGGTGTCAAATCCTACTCAAAGGTTAAAAAAAAAGCCATACCTGTAATTATTATATAACGATATTTTATTTACAAATTTAACTTCCCATATGATCATAACGTAATTATTTTGATTTATCTACCCAGAGCATTTTGAATTTTGGAATAGTAAAATAATGAATTCGGTGAATTTTTTTCTAATTATAAACGGTGTTATAATAATTAGTGTCTATCGAAGTAGTTTCATTTTAATATGCATAAGACACATCGTCAACAACTTTACGAAAATTCTATCATTTTTGTTTTAACATTACCCACCACTATCATTAGTTGTTTATGTATCGATAATTTATAGAAATTTCTAATTGCCTCTTTATTCTAGGCTCGATTCGTGCATAATGTTTCGCAATGGAATGCTAAAAAACCAGCGCTCTACCATGGCCATGTCGGATTTATCAACTTTCAAAAGTAAATAAATAAAATTTCCATTTGTTCTAATATGGATTATTCCTATGAATTTCTATAAAATTATTGATTCAGATTCGGTGCTCCTCAACCCGTTTTCATCAACATATTGAGAGAACCTTTGGATCGCTTGGTGTCTTACTATTATTTTCTACGCTATGGAGACAATTATCGACCTCACTTAATTCGAAAAAAACATGGCAACAAAGTAGTGAGTAATCGAAGATAGGTACTAGTATGAACGTACTAGTATGAACTTACGTAAGATATTTTTTGAATTTCTATTTTGCTCGTTTAGACATTTGACGAATGCGTAAGGCAGAAGAAACCGGATTGTCATCCGGATAATATGTGGATTCAAATACCTTTTTTGTGCGGACAAAGTGCATTTTGCTGGTAAATTGAGTTGATAGAATTCTCACATATTAAAATCAGTATGTTACTATTCGATATTTTTACGTGTGCAGGATTCCTGGAAACGAATGGGCTTTACAAGAGGCGAAACGAAATTTGGTTCGAGAATACATGCTCGTTGGCGTTACCGAGGAAATCACTAGTTTCATTTCCATATTGGAGACTGCGTTACCTCAATTTTTCAATGGAGCAATCGAACATTTTTCATCCAGTGAGCCCATTATTAGAAGAATAGCCTAGTAAAAATTTTGAAACAATGAATGGTCAAGATATTCTTTTTGGAATTCGTTTTGACCAACATTCTTATGTCCAACAAAATCCAACAAAAACTATTTTTCCTGTCGTGTATTATCAATCTATATCCCACAATTTCGATTTCTATTCCATTGTGCATTGATTAAGCTCGTAATTTTTGCGTTTCGCTTATTCTATCCCATGGACCAGTAAAGCTCCATAAGACCGATGTACTTTTTAATGTCAAGACATGCCGGTGAAAAAATAGGCAACGTAGCATATTTTCTAGGTATTTTCGACGTTTTGCATAAGTTCACCAATTTAGAATACATCTGATAAAGACATCCCTTAAGTTCACAAGAATAGCGTACATAAACATAAGGCAAAGTACGTCAAAAAGTATGATCTGGTTGCCTATTTAGCGCCGGCATGTCTAACTGAAATGTATCTTTTTTTACTGGTTCAGTCAAAGACTCAAAAGTGAGCCCTTATTGAACCATACCGAACACATCACCATTTTTGGGTTGGGAATGTGACGGTGGCTGGTCTAGAACCTATTTCGAATACAAGGTTGAGAACCAAACAATTTGTAACAAATCAATAGAAATTTAATTAGTTATGAAAAAAAAAAAGGTATTTCGTACCACGTGTGTAAACAATTCATAATTTCATATTTTCATATTTTCATAGCAAGAATTCTATTACGTCGACAACCATGAATGATTTTCTTTCATAATATAGGACATTTAGTATCTGCGTAACGAATAATAATAAACCTATTTAAAATCCAGAAACTGCGGAAAAATTCGTCCAAAAATTCAGCCATGTATTCTGTTGAACGGAAATGTGAAATCATAATAGCTCATAAATTTTATTTTCAGGTAGAAAAAATCATCTACGTAAAACAAACAAAAAGATAAAACCATCGGACGAAACCGTCAATCAGATAAAACATTCACAAATATGGCAAATGGAAAATGAACTTTACGAATTCGCATTACAACAGTTTCAGTTTGTGAAGAACCAAATGAAAGTAGATGAAAACGGAACCTTATCGGATAAAGGGATTCAGTTTAAATTTGAGAAGATTTATCCGAAATGAAGCTTCATTTTGTTTTGGTGTGACTCATTCTAGTATGAAAGATTTGCTAACTTTTTTCCTCGTTGTAGGTTTCGTGTGTAAGTGAAAAAACTTTAATGTCTTCTTATTCCGACTGATATCTATGTGCATCACTGCATCCTTTATGTTAGTCGTTTGAAGTACTCTATGCGTTTTGCCAACTTTTCATGATGTTTTAAGTGAAATACTTGAAACTTGTCTTTCATTTCTGCTGAAGTATATTGTCTGTTAGGGTCCGTCCTTTTGTGTTTTACTTCCGATAGTGATGCATATCTATTTTTCGCTGTGTAATGTATTTGTCAGAGTATCAATAATAAATGTGTTGATTTCGTTTGAATTGTTCATCTGTTATTGCTAGTAAATGGGTAAATCGGTGTTTCCTAAATGATCAATTGAGGAATTTATTGTTTTTTTATTAGACTCAGGAAATGTAAGTCATTTCATCCAGCATCTGGAAATTACTGACATCAACGTGAGAAGAGGAATTAATCGATATCCGGTGGTCAATGATTTCCCAGTATTAATTTTCTGTTCATACGTGAGAGTATCGATTGAACCAAACTCAATGCACCGCCATTTTATGTTGGAAATGTG
Source organism: Ericerus pela (assembly GCA_011428145.1). Taxonomy (NCBI): domain Eukaryota; kingdom Metazoa; phylum Arthropoda; class Insecta; order Hemiptera; family Coccidae; genus Ericerus; species Ericerus pela. The sequence continues at coordinate 106,854 of WOFM01000330.1, forward strand.
GTAGCGACCGGTCTCGAACTTTCAACCTGTCGATTTAAAGGTCAAGCACAAAACCACAAAGGAATCAAATCGTCAGATTTACGAAAAATATTGAAATTCATGATAATAGAAATTTTTTTGTTAAGGTATTCAAGAAGACCCCCTTAAACAAATCAATTTTCAAAATATGACAAAGTAAAGACTCTTCAACAAATTAGAAATTCGACACTAACTATGCACCTTCCTTCATAGGATTCTAATATGAAGATTTTTGAATCTATTAACGTATTTAATTAGTGACAGACACGAATGAAAGTTTTCTGTGGAGGTGGTAGGCGGGTTGTAATATAATTCGAGACCTTTTAGGGCACAATTTAGGTTTTAAAAAATTAAAATCCGAACCTATAAACGGAAATTCTAGTTCATCATGTTCCAATAAATAAAAATCTGATCACTGAATGAAAAATGAAAGACCATAAGACCAGTAAACGCGAAATGGAAACAAAAAGCTTCTTAAGCTGAAAAATCTAGGAACCAAATCATGGAAAGCAGACTCTTCTCTGTGAAACATTCATTTTATAAAAGAAAAAATACACACCCATCGAAAAGCAAAAACATTTAATACAACGACAAAATAAAATACAGCACTTCAATTTGGCTCACATACTTGAGAAATAAATTTTCTATTAATAGAACATTTCAATAAGTTGAAAACAATATAATAGTTCCTAATCATCGGAAAATGAACAACTGCAGTACAACATCATGTTTAGCGTCTACAACAGAACAACGTGACATAACATACATAAAATAAGGGAATATTAGGTAAACTGCAGCAGAGTATCGCTTAAATAGCGACTTAAAGTTTCACAAATAAGTTCAAGAAGTTATGAATTTTAATATTTCTTCTCCATTTATGACTCAAGATTGAGGACTTCAACAAAACCAAGAAACGGAAAAAGATACCCAAAAAATTAAGAGTGGAAGTAAAAGAGATACATTTATTCCAGTAAATTACGTTTTTTTGGCAAGTAAAAAAAATACTTATACGAAAAATTATACTACTAATAAAATTTTAGCTTCCTAGCGGTAGCAGCAAAGTTATACTTCACAAGAATCGAAAATCTGTTATTATTGAAAGAAAACAAAAACTTTCTTCGGAAAACAAAGCAATAAAATTGGTTACCTACTCAAGCGAAAAATAATACAAAATATCATTCACCTTTATAACAAATCTGGTAAATATATTTCAAATTCTAATATATATCACAAAACTGCGACGTCAAATCAACAGAGAGCTGCATTTAACATTCACTAAATATCAAACTTCGCATTCGTTTAATTAAAAACAATTAAACAATCAATTTAACTGAAACATCAATCAATTATACATAAAAGTCGAAGCAAACATCTGGAATAAGTCCGAGATAGGCTGAATGAAAAAAATTTGGAGGCGACTTTTTCGAATTTCATTTGTTTCGGTAAGGCATTTAGCTGGAATTTTAAATAACATCTCTTAGCAAATTGGTTTTTTTGGACACCAATAGTGTCTCAAAAAAATATAGCATTAGATACATTCTACTAAACTTTCATGGGTTACGACCATTCACATTATTTCGAAGACTCTTAGTTGAAATTTTATATTAGTTTTTTCTTAAATTCCCATTAATTTCACGATCTCTGAAGACGCTGACATTGGAATATTAAAGATGAATTTCATACATTTTCATACGAAAACAGCAAAATTTAATTAATTCATCAGAAACCAAATGAATGAAAAATAAATTATTTTTGAAACTTTCATCAACACAGTTTTCTTGGTTTCACTGTAGACAAATAACAAGGTATGGTAAATTGGTAAATATTCTATACGATAATTTGCAGGGTACTTTTACTTTTCCAATTATTTTCATCGGAGAGCAACACAATGAATGCAATTCGAACGAATGAAAACTGAAAAAAAGGGCTTATTCAACAGTTCCAAAATACCTTACATTCCTAATTTTTTGAATAAACCAAATGGCACCAATCATAGATTACAAGAACCATTCACAAAAATTACTCTTCATAAGGTATTACGTATTCTCCAACCTATTAGTTCAAATATAACTCCCATGACAAACGTATTCACGCGTAGGATTCAGTGGCTTGCTGCTTCCCAATTTTCGGTTACAATTAACGCGTAAATTGAACTTCCACTGGAGACCACTAATGTAGAAATTAGGCATTTTTGACTCCAATAATGGTAAAAAGGATGGCACATTCATTGGCTCGGAGTCGTTGGTATACAGAAGCGACATTAGATCAGGCAAATAATCTGGTAACAGATGCAACACATGGGCAATGCATATATCCATACCAATTAAGCGTAATGTTTTAAGCTTGGTACAACTTTTTGCCAACACCAGAATGTCTTCGTGATCTTGGTTCGTTTGCGTATGCTTACATTTTTCAAATGTGAATTTTTCCAAATTCTTGCAATGGCTCGCAATTGTTCTAAGGACGGAACTTGTTACCCATAAACATAAATGAAGATTAACTTTAGTCAAATTATTGGCCAATGGTAATTGGAACAGCTTCGTAAATGCTACATCGGTAACCGAGTTCACTTGATGCAATATCAAAGTTGATAACGAATTTAGCCGACTGATATGAACAATAAAATCATCGTTAAGCTCCCGAGCGATCAATGGGCCCAGACATAATGAACGTAGGTTCTGACATTCACCGATAAATCTCAACATCCATTCAACACCTTGTTCAGCTGAGTCGCCAACATCATTAAATATGTCTCCAACGTTTTCAGGTCGGCAAGAGTGACACCTGAAGAAGTCGCTATTACACGGTACGAGTTTCAGTGTGGTTAACGTATTGCAATTATTGAAGCAAAAGTAACCAATACTTAAGAAGTTAAAACTAACGTATTTCAACCGGAAATCTTCGATATTGTTCAAACTCCAAAATTCAATATTACCAAACTCTTGCAGGCTGCGTAAAATAATTTTTCTTATTGGGTACTGGGCGACCATATCAAGTAAATTCGATATGTTTCGTACACACTCACAGTGACACATTGTGAGAGTATTCAAACGACGACAGTGTTTCAAGGCATGAATTAAATCATTTCCATTTCCGTAACATAGTTCGAGAGTTAACGATTTCAGGTTTGAGCATTCCTTAATGTAGGGAGCTAAATCATTAATATCTCTCCTCTCGTGCAAACGCAAATGTTTTACACCTGACCCATACTTTTGAAGCAAATATATAGCCATTGAAGACGGAATACTTGATTTTAATAGAAGTTTGCGATAGTGCGAATCATCATCAGCCAATCGTTTCCATCTACGATTCACTAGTCTCAGTTTCGTTTGTAATTGCTGTAAAGAAAGTGAACCGAATATTTGTAGAATGATTTCGTCTGGTAAACTTTCAAATGACATAATTAAGCTGTAAATCGAAAATTATTGAAATTAGAAAATGATACAGTTTATTTTATACTTATAAGTTATAGAACTTTAAATCAGAAGTAATGAAAATAATAATTTATTATAATTATAAGCTCTGGTTAGAGAGAGATTCATGGAAAATCATTATGCATATGGAACGGAAAGCCAAAAACACCACAATATAATTTAAACTAAACATTATTTGTTTTGAACTTGTTTCGAGTTTTCGACACAGTCGATCATATTGACTTTAAATAAGCAAAATTATTCAATGACAATATAGCGAGAAATTTTCAACAAAGTATATTTAAACGTAACAGCAAGGAGAGAAACAAATAAAGTACGTAAACGGATACTACACTACTTGAGCAATAAAAGAAAACTAATTTAGAAAAATTACAGAATGATACCCAATAGCTCACCTCCGAAAAACAATGCAGTTTTTTCACTTATTTGTAAATATTGAGAGGGAGGATAAGAACCAAGACTAAAGAGAAAAATAATTCAATAGGCAGTATTACTATAAAATAAAAATTTGATCAGAATGTTCACGATTATATTCTTTCACTAAAAGTTAAATAAAAATTTTGGAATTACAAATAAATTTCATTCTCAACTTGTCTGGACTGTTTTTGTTGAATTTTAATACAAGAACACACAAGCAAATATTAAATTCAGTATCCATGTACTATACCTATAAGTATGTTACGATCTTCGACCATATACTAGGTGGACTGCGGATACTGATAAAATGTTGAAAGCAACCAAATGAAATGTACATTCCATTCAAAAGTTCCTTCCCTTATCAAACTGTACTTTTCACAGAATTCATTTACAATTTCTCTTCGATTCATCACCCTTAAATTAATTAGGATTCAGCTACAAATCGAAGAGAATTCAACTACGAATTCTCTTCGACTCGCCGTTAAATTAATCAGGATTCAGCTACGAATCGAAGAGAATTCATTTACAAATTCTCTTCGATTCATCACCCTTAAATTAATTAGGATTCAGCTACAAATCGAAGAGAATTCAACTACGAATTCTCTTCGACTCGCCGTTAAATTAATCAGGATTCAGCTACGAATCGAAGAGAATTCATTTACAAATTCTCTTCGATTCGTCACCCTTAAATTAATTAGAATTCAGAGAAGAATCGAGAATTCACCTACGAATATTAAAAAGAAATAAATGACGCTATATAATTTTAAAAACACTTTCACTTTGTAAAATGACAATGCAAATCCCTCCATATTATTTAATCAGTTGACTATGTTATTTGATAAATCCTGAAAAAGGAGAACTTTTGAATGAAATGTACGCCTTCAAGGTGTCTCCATATAAGCCAATGTTAATTTTATCAGTATGTACAGTCCATTATGTATATGGTCGAAGAATGTCACTTTAATCTCACTTTACTTGAATTTCATTTAAAAAAGTTTTTTGAACAATTTGGTACTTAAAAATATGGGAACATTGTATCTCTTATGAGAGTTCTTTCGAGGATATATATATATATATAATGGAGACGACACATAGGCACTTTTGATGTCCTATCTGTAGGAAGCTCTTCTACAAACACATGTATTTCCAACCAGTGATGGGTGTTGGACGAAGTCCATGTAACTCTCATATATCTCATACACTACCTGGCAACACTGAACTCATAATATAAAACTTTCGTAATCTTATTCTCACACACACTGTTACATCATAGTGGGGAATTTGTCGTTTCTCTACCCACATTGTTAACTATACTTTTGACTGTTCTTTAATCGTCCATTAAATGTTGTTGCTGTAAACTCATTTGTTTAATTCACTTGAAAACACGATCCACGGTTAAATATTATCCTCACATTATAGCAGAATGCAGTTTTTTCTTGTGCATTTTTTTTTCAAAAGTTAACTTGATATAGTTGATATGATACTGGTGATCTTTCTAATCAAGTTTTAAATCTTTTTATTCGTGAATATTCGACAGGGAGTTGAATGATCCGACAATTGCTATTTTTTGTTGTTTGAATTTTTCTGAGTGGTTCAACTTGGTGAATGAATTGGAACTCACTCGATTCCTCTGATAGTCATTGTAGCGAGAAATTAAAACCAGAAAGACTTAGGCTGCTGAAATTAACATCTGTAAACGAGGAAGCTAAAACATAAAAAAAATCCAATGACCAGAACTGAAAGTTCAACAATTAATCTCAAAAAAGATAAAAATGTACTAAATTTACTGAGATTTTTCTAAATTATTTCTCAAAATTAGCCATTTCTTTGTCAGAAAACTTGAAAAAATGCAAAAATAGGTTTCTATAAATGAAATTAGTATTATCAAATAATAAAATTCCATCATAAAAAACGTAATTTTCTACATAAAAAATGTAATTTTCAAGTGTAAAACGTAATTCACTCATTAATTTCAGACAATAAATTGGTATAGAGTTCTAATATTTCACTAGTATCTGCTTATATTGTTAGGAGTCACAAAAATATAACTCAATACAAATTCAGTTTTCACAAAAAGTACGTTTTTCGAAAAGTAACGCCTACATTATTTGGCTTCAAGATTTTATTAGTTCTAGTAGTCCATTAAGCATAATAGTCAAAGATCGTATCCCAACAAATTGTGTACGACTCCGTCGTTCACGATACTAGTGTCATGGCTACGACCACGAGTCCTGTGCGCACTAGCAATGTGCAGAGGACTCGACCTAACAGTTGTCTAACAACAAGGCGCAAGCTAAGGTATATGACAACGAATATATTTTATTCGTCTTTGTGACGTTAAACCAACATATTAAGTAAACTCCTCCACTACATGGTAGCAGGAGCACAGTGTTTTTCACTGGACCTCAAATTTAATATTTCGTTTTCATCGAAATTTGATTTCGCAAATCGAAATTTAATTTTGCAACTCAAAATTTAATTTCAAAAATTGAAATATCATTTCGAACATCGAAAGCTCTTTTCGGAAATCGAAAATTAATTTCGTATCCGATCGTGAAAAATGGAAATATTAATTTTTTACCGCCCAACATACGGTTTGACTTGAACTGAAATAATACACTTCCACTAATAAACAACTCTCACCCGTACATCGTACGCAATTAACAGTGTCAATAAGAATTAGCCTGACAGTTACACTCAGACTTAAATATTCCGACTTATTGGAGACTGAAATTTATTCATTATTAATTTCCTATACTAGGTATAGTCAACATTTTCTAATTGTTAATTAGCCTAAACATGTCTCTCGTAACTACTGCTGTCAGATAGCCGACGAAAAAATAATTCATAATTATTTATCCGCCGCCCCCAGCGTTAAATATTACGTATATTATTTGTGTAAATAAAATACATCGAATCTACAAATTCGTCTTCACAACATTTAGGCTGTAGAAAATACATAAAGATCGCTAAATGATAGCTCATCCGTGTCTCTGTCCTTAAAAACGGAACAAAACGAGAGAGACAGAGAAAAAATATAGGAACACCACTTTCTCTTTCGCACTCATACGTTTAGAAAAACAGTCCTTAATAAAGACACAAACGACATATAATTCGATCGAAATTCTTCAAAAATACGACGATCATGAGAAAGACAAAAGACTTGGTTCATCCAATCGGCTTTCACCAGCCGTTGGACGATTGAACAATCGTATGAGTTTTTTGTGTGAACACACACACATACGCAAAAAAGGATTGTAATCCTCTACGCTATCACACACACAAATATAATTTGTGCATTCCACTGCAACAGCAGCGATTGTGGAGACAATAACCCACGCATGCGCTATCTCACCCCGACAACAATATGTTCAACACGACAAACCCCTGACGTACGAAAAGATAGACGAGCATCTTCACTTCTTGTCTAAAAGTGATACAGATTATCGCGTGCTCTACTAATTAATCGCATTTTGCGCAATAATTAATCGATTTCAAATCAAATCTTTCTTAATTAATTACGTGATTCATTATTCATTCGCCCTGGAGTGTAATGGCGAAGTTTCCAGAAGGAACCACCATTTATTCAAAGGAAAACCGTAAGTACACTTACAAAATTATAATCTTTGGCAAAATTTCTAAAGCGTCGCCATATTTGAAATATGCATTTGTAACACATTGTTACGAGAAAAAATCTTAGTTATTCAGACTTAAAATAATTTATTACTATTGTACATCATTATTATAATTTAAATTAAATTCAATAGTCAGTCCGCCATTTTTCTAATAGCCTAAGATCGCATATCGATCTTAGTGCAAATTCTAAGATATTATTTGTGTGTAATTTAGTTACAAATCAAAAACAGTCTGTTGCCCCAGGGTCACGCCAAAATTTTTTTTGGGGTAAGACCCTGAAAACCAGACTGATTTTGAAAAACATTATCCCTTTTCTTCAAAATTGAAAATAACATTTTCGCCCACGGGTCATCCCTAATTTTTCATTTCTCTATAAAGACTTGAAAAAATTACCTGCAACCGTCACCAGGACGCACTGTCTAACCCATACCCATGGATGTACAGCTGAGAAGCCGCGTGTCCACGTACCCAACATAGGAAACGACGGACACCGAAGATGAACGTCAACAATTTCTCGCCATAATAGAGGATGTGGAGGACTATAGCAAAACCCTCGAGAACAAGCTAGAGGGTAGGAACGTACAACCGTACGAAATAAACGCACTGGCGAATGAGGATGCAGCAATCAAAGCCACACTAAAGGACCTCGAATACATTCCAAGAGGCCTCGCAAGGGAAATCTTGCGTAGGGCCCGCCAAGCAAAAAGGAAACTGCTGGTTCTCCAAGCTGCGATAAAAACAAAGACGCAGCAACAACCAGCACAGGATCCAATACCCGTACCTGAGGTACGTGAAAATGCTGATGAGCAACATCGTTGGGAGGAACTGGCCCAATGGGACGCCAGGGCTCTGGAACTAGCCAGAGAGCTCGGGGATGCTCTGCGTAAGAAGGCCAATGCACGAAAGGCGTTGACGGCCTCGCAGAAAAAAGTCCGCGACCTCTCTGCCCTAGTCCACAAAGATCTTGATATCCAGGTGGTGGAATTCATCCACCAGTACCTACCCGATGCAAAAAAGGCAACCAAACGCGAATGTTTGCCACCACCTGCCCAAGTTCCGGAGCAACAGACCCAGGCAAGGGGTGAACGAGACCAGCCCGGAATGATTACAGGTAATGAAAATTCAATTTCAACTGAAAATGTAGCATTTCCCGAAATTAATGAGGGAGAACCAAGCCCAAAAAGGCTCTGTTCCCACCAACCCTCTTTATCTCAAATTCATTCCCAAACATCGGACACGTTGTGTCGTGAACTACCACAAAACTCGGTAGAAAATAATACACCCCTAGCAGTAGCGATGGAAACAAATACCATCATCCGAAAATTATATTTCGAAATGCTGGGAATATGATCCAAAAGATCAAGTTGATGCTGGGTTTGCAAACCTCAAACCCCCTAAATTTTATTTAGAAAAGTGGGATGGTGACATTCTAGGCTATCCTGGGTTTATTAATGGATTCAATAATTACGTTAATAAACGAAATGATATCGCCATCCCACAAAAAATTAACCTACTGCAAGGGGCCCTACCTAAATTCTTGGTAGCAAAAATTAACCACTTCTCCCCAGATAACGTTGGCTACATCCAACGCCTAAAATTCTTAGATAGTAGGTATGGGGATGACTCCAAGATTTGAGCTGAAATGTGGTTAAAAATAACTGCATATTCAACAACCACTAACGATACAATATCAATCTTAGATACATTAGACACCTCACCATTATGGTAGATAGGTATCGTTTACTTGCAAAAGTAATCGATGAGCAATTATTTAACATAGTAATTAAAAAATTTCCCCCGCGATCTTACCAAAACACTTTGAAAAGTAGCGAATTCAATGTTAAACATTTGTTCGAAGCAGTTAGATCGTTTATTAAAATTAGGGAGTTATCGGAACCTATTTGTACTTCCGTACCAAAAAAGGTCGATAAACCTTATCCACCCCCGCAAAATAAAAATCCCTCTCAACCTAAAGGCAGGAGAAATTTCGCGATTATTTCTACAGAAAAGAAACCGAACGAAAGAGGACAGAATAAATCCAATCCTCGCAAACGACCAGCCCAACGTTCGAATCACATAGACAATAGGGACACTAATGCAAATTTATCTAATACAGACACGGATGAAATAGTATGGGTCCAGTTACCATCTGGACAAAGAGTACCGGCATCGACGGTCTGCATGCCTTTGACTCCAAACACGCCTTGCCTATTCTGCAAATGCGAGCATCACGCTCACCTATGCAGAAAGAAAAGCACGTTGGAGTCACACCATGCGCATTACCAGCGCAACAGATTATGCACACGTTGCACGCAATCACATCCCGGTACCTAGTACTGTAATGCGCTACTGCCGGCCAACTGCCGATGGTTCCAATGCGGAAGCACTGACCACCATTCAAACCTCTGCCCCATGATCGAATACCCAATCACGGAAGGCAGAGTGGCTGCATGGATCGAGCAGTTGAAAGACTGCAAACAATATCTACCACGAGGTAACCTGTTTGATAAACAGCAACAAAAATTACCTGTTCTCAACCCTAAACAAACTGTAACATTACAGACGACTGCAGCTTTAGAAGAAGACATCACTAATAACACTGAGAAGATGAGAACCAGAGTTCCATGTCCGGAGTTCCAGTGTTAAGTGAGTGCTTATCATTTTTTTAGTACTAAAGATACTGACGCTCATTTCTTAACATTTTCATTGTACATTCTCGCTCCAGATGCACAAGAACCAGTGAAAATTAACGGCTTTTTTTATTGTGGAAGCAAACATATCTATATGTTTTACACATATGCCTATGAACACCTTGGAGAAAATTTTTCCAAGTTCGCCAAAACAATCAAATTTCGTGGCCTAGCTGGACAAATGTCAAAACAAATTTGCACCCAAATTGTAAAATTTGAACTATTCAAACGCGATGGAACTAAGGTTCAAATGGAAGCCAATACAATGCCACACATCGCGAACAACCTTTCCGAATTTGATTTTGAAGAATTTAAAAACCGTTACCCACGATATTCAAATATCGACTTTTCAAGCTTGGATCGAGAATCTACGATACATTTATTAATTGGTAATAATTATATGTGGTCATTTATAAAGCACATTAAACATTTGTCACCAACCCTAACCCTAATCAAAACTGATTTTGGAAACATGTTAGGAGGATTTTTAGGAAAACCAACCATTCGAACCATCATTCTTCACATCCCCAGAAAGTGTAGAAAACTTCTGGAAATTAGATACATTAGGTATCGAAACCAAAAACTTAGTCGAGGATGATGCTGAAACTGAAGCATTGCACTTATTTTGTAAAAATATAAAATTAGTGAACAATAGATACCAAATCAGGTGGCCATACAAGTATAGCCCCCCACCCCTAGTCAACAATAGACAGTTAGCAATCAAATGATTAGAAAGACAATTACCTAAATTGCAGAAAAATCCAGAATTTTTCGTAAGATACGATCAGTATTTTATCTCACTAATCGATTTAGAAATGATTGAACCTATCGAAAACGATAGACCCGCAGAAGTGGTACATTACTGTGAGAAAATACGAACTGCCAACGGATCGATCTACACGAAAAGCAACGACAAAACCTACACTGATGAAAAGATTGAACGACGACTAGAAACACACATTACGAACACATAAATAAAAAGACTAAATATTCACTATTTCACGAATTTTATTCCACATAATATTAGCGGACATGTTGATGTTACGAAGGTTGATGAGCGACGAGAAGGCATACAAAACATATAATCACAGTTGAGTTACAAACACAAATATCACAGATTAATAATAACAACAAAAACAGTGTTGCCACAACATGTGATGTGCGAGAATAATAAGTCAACGTATAAAATAATTTGCTATTATTCCCACACGCCTCCTCAAATTATATTTATACGATAAAGTCAAAAAATACTATCAAACAAATTTTCTAAATATATAAAGTCATTAAAACAAAAATGACAAAGGTCAACAATAACACAAAAAATTTACAACAGACAAAAATATCAACACAAATGGTAAACATATACAAAAAGTTACATTAATTTTAACAGTTTACAAAACATATCAAATTTGGGCTTCGGGCAGCCCTTCGTGAAAACGTCCCCCAACTGTCGCGAAGTCGGTACGTACGAATACTTAAAATCTATATCTACGTGATTGCACACAAAACGGTACTTTACGTCTATATGTTTGGATCTGCGAGTATTCCACTTTCCAGAGTGCAGAAGAGCCAGACAACTCTGGTTATCTTCATAAATCACAGCTCTGTTATTAATCTGAATGCAAAAGTCACTTAACAGATACTTCAACCAGATCGACTCAGTGGTAGCATCGCATATTGCAATCAACTCACTCTCAGTGCTAGATAGTGCTACAGTTGGTTGCTTTTTGCTAGACCAGGACACCAGTGATCCATAAACAAAGACACAGTAACCGGAGACAGACCGTCTTGTGGTGATACAGTTACCCCAATCGGCATCAGAAAAAGTTTCTAAAATATTGCCGTTATTATCATGTTCATTAGAAAAAATTAATTTTTTATCTTTTGTGGTAACTAAATATTTAAGTACTCTCAATAAGTATTTATAATGTTCGTCAGTGGCATAACTGGAGAATTGGCTAAAATACGATATTGCAAAGCAGATATCGGGCCGTGATCCTAGCATCAGATACATCAGGCATCCCACGAGCTGTTGATAGTTGTTGTTGAGTATGCTATCACACGCATTGAGATCCCTGTCCAATTGGAGTTTGGGGTCAATGGGTGTGTAGGTCGGTGCGCAGTTATCAACGCCAAAACGTCTAGCAACAGACTCAATGAGACCCCTCTGCTCAATTTCCAGTACGCCATCTTCACGATTATGATTGATATTCAAACCTAAATATTTCTTGACCTTTCCCAGATCCTTACACTTAAACCTTTTATTTATTTCATTTTTAAAAAATGTGATTTGTGTTTTGTTATTTGAGCTAATCAGGACATCGTCAACATATGTGAGTAAAAAGACTACAGTCCCATCACTTTTATTTTTATATATATACAAGCAGTCATCCGCCGTACTCTGCACAAAGCCAAGAGCAACAAGGAACTCGTTGAACAACTTGTTCCATACCTTGGGCAACTGCTTTAGACCATAGATAGACCTATTCAATTTTAAAACATTATTATGCCTATCAATTTTAGTTTCTATCCCTTCGGGTATCTCAAGATACACATCTTCCGAAAGAATTCCATTCAGGAAGGCACTACATATATCAATTTGTTCTATGTGAAATTTTAATTTATTGCTAACAGCCAAGAGGGTCCTGACAGTCGAAAGTTTCGCCACTGGCGCATACACTTCATTAAAATTGAAGCCCTTCTTCTGTTGGCATCCTCTGGCAACTAATCTAGCTTTATATAACACATCATTATTAATATCATATTTTTTATTAAAAATCCACCGACACGTGATGGTGGGGGCTTCCTTTGGACGTTTGGTCACCCGCCAAGTCTGATTGGAATTCAGGGCACTTATTTCCGAAGAAATAGCATCCTTCCACATCAGACTGTCCGGTGCAGCATTCGCCTCCTCAAACGTCAAAGGGACGCCATCCTCAGCAAGATATATATTGCTCGCTACTTCATCACGTTCAGTCGTTTCCTGTGGAAGACAATCTAAATTCAAGTCACCATCAACTTCAATATTTTCTAAGTTTGATTCCGTGACTTCTGTGAAAATATCATCATCTTTAGTATATTTATTTATATTATTATTATCTATTTTATTTTCGAAGAACTCAACATCCCGCGACAGACGTATCTCCCTAGCATCTATAACCAACAATCTATAACCACATGGAGAATATCCTACCATTATCAACTTTTCACTTTTATTTTTAAACTTATTAGAGTCATGTTTGAATGACAACATATATGCGTTGCATCCAAACGTTTTTAATTTCCTATAATCAAATTGTTCATTACACCACCTTTCATAGGGAACAAAATCCTTGTTTGTGGGGCATCTGTTCACGATATAGGCGGAGCACAATATGGCTTCCGACCAAAATATCTTACCAAGACCACTCTCGAATAACAGCGTCCTTGCCCTTTCACATAGTGTCCTGTTCATCCTTTCAGCTTTTCCATTTTGCTGTGGACAGCCACCAACCGTAGGTTCAACCACAATTCCTTTCTCAGTACAATATGACTGGAAGGTAGTGTTCAAGTATTCTGTGCCGCGATCACAACGAAGTCTCTTTACGTTATAGCCAAATTTATTCGAGACCATCTCGTGATATTCTTTAAATTTTGAAAAGGCTTCCGTCTTACTTGTCAACAGGTACACACAACAAAAATTTGAATAGTCATCTATAAATGTCATAAAGTATTTCGCTCCTTTATATGCAGGAGGATTTATAGGACCACAGAGATCAGTATGTACCAATTCCAGAGGCTTACTAGTTTTTCGTTCATGCCTCAAGAACGGTTTTCGGCTCTGTTTCCCCATCACACAGGGCTCACACAGCAATCTGCGGTTGGAGTCAACGTTCGGTATTAAACCTCTATTTGACAACAACTTAACATCGTTCACGTTCAGATGAGCAAGTCGCCTATGCCACACAGTCAGTGGGCTCTACTCATCCTCCAATGTCAGATTACACGATTGACTAGTCATTTTTAAAAAATCAATGGTGTAAAGATCTGAATTTACGCTAACACCAGTGGTCACTATTTTTCCACTGCAGCGTTGGATGATATCGACAGATTCCTCTTTAAACAGGGTATCAAAACCCGACTTGCTCATTCGTTTCACCGACAGCAGATTCTGCGGCAGCTCCCGAGCATATCTAACATTTTTCAATTCAATTACTATTCCATTTAATAATTTCAATTTTACTGTACCAACAGATGTAACGGACAGAGAAACTCCTTTCTTCGCAACACAGATACTATGTGGTTTAATCAAATCAATGTAGTCACTGAATAGGCTTATATCGTTAATTATGTGAATTGTGCATCCACTGTCTACTACGAATGTGGTTCGAGGCATCAAATTTACATCTCCCTTTGCATTACAGAACTCATCAATTTTATTATTATTATTATTACTATTATTTACTGTGAAACTATAACCCACATTTGAGCAATCGTCATTACCATTAAAATTTTCATTGCATATCTGTGCAGAACTTCTATTATTATTATTATTATTGGAAACATGGTCATTAGAACGATTTCCGTTATTATTATTACTATTACAAGCGTCATTATTATTATTATTTCGATTTTTAGCATAGCAATTTCGTGCTATATGTCCAATCTTATTACAAAAATGACATTTAATATTTGAATGTCCATTGTCAACACCAGAACTACGACCATTTCCATTAAAACTATTATTATTATTGCTTTGTGAGTTAAAATTGTGATTATTATTACTGTTTCGACCTTCATTATTAGAAGATGAGTTATAAAAATTATTATTATTATGATTATTATTTCTGCCTCGATTGAAACCACGATTATTATTTCGATTTTGGGACCTACCACGATTAAAACGATTACTATTATTATTATTATTATTACCTGAATTTCGTCCGATACTGTAATGATTACCGAAAAACACATTCTCCTCACCAGTGACAACCACTGATGAAGGTTTTTGGGATGCAGAATTCAGAGAGTTACCTCTCACTGTCAACTTACTATCAGATGATAGCTCACGCTGGAAGTTGTTTAGCTTCATAAACACAGCATCCCAGGTGACGACTTCTGCATCCTCTATCACCACTTTGATCGGACGAAACTCTGCAGGCAGCGATCGCAGCAATACCAATACAAATTGCCTTGTGGTTGTCAGGTCTCCCAATTCGGTTAATCGTCTACAACGGGCACGATAATCAAGCAGATACTTCTGCAAATCAGAACCAGAAACATACCATTTTGTGTACAATTCACCTCGTAAATCCATGAGTGTTTGGTCGTTTCCGTTGTCAATCAGGTTCGTAAGCACGTTGAACATCTCCTTCGCAGTAGTGTACGTCTGAAGCATCTCCAAATATTCATCTGTCACGTTGTTGGCTATCAGGAACATCGCTTTAGCATTCTCCTTGGACCAGGCATCTCCCCTATTACGAACAGTGGGCAAAGAATCAACAATTATATTACTTAATGACTCCTTTGCCAGCAGCAGCTCCATTCTAAACTTCCACGTTGGACCATTCTGCCCATTGAACGGCTCGATCGTATTCTTCTTTCTCGCGTCCATCTCGTTTACAGGTTACGACGATCAGTTGCACCGCAAAACAGCAATTTCAGCAACTATCAGATACGCCGACCAACGATTCAACACGAACGAGATCACAGGAACATCGAGAAGCGAACATATCAAACAATGAAAAATGAATTAAGAAGCATGGTACTACTTGGGAGTGGCGAGCAGAATTCAACAGCACAACTTTGAAGACTCAGAACAATGGCGACCACGTTGACATCCAGGTAACTGGGCCCATAACCTGTGAGAAAATACGAACTGCCAACGGATCGATCTACACGAAAAGCAACGACAAAACCTACACTGATGAAAAGATTGAACGACGACTAGAAACACACATTACGAACACATAAATAAAAAGACTAAATATTCACTATTTCACGAATTTTATTCCACATAATATTAGCGGACATGTTGATGTTACGAAGGTTGATGAGCGACGAGAAGGCATACAAAACATATAATCACAGTTGAGTTACAAACACAAATATCACAGATTAATAATAACAACAAAAACAGTGTTGCCACAACATGTGATGTGTGAGAATAATAAGTCAACGTATAAAATAATTTGCTATTATTCCCACAATTACTTACCATACAAGGGTATCTACGATCCAACAAAAAGCACTCCACTCAGAGTAGTTTTTGATGAATCGGCCAAAACCAAAAAGTCTAACTTGTCCCTAAATGACTGCATGCATAAAGGAAAAGTACTGTTAGCCGATCTAATAGCAATGCTTGTAAGTTTTCGTAAGAACCCTTACGCAATAATTGCTGATATTAAAAAAGTGTTTCATCAAATTAGATTGCACCCAGATGACAAAGATGTCACACGTTTCCTATGGATTAAAAATCCTAACAATCCTATGACCAATAACAATTTAGTAACATTTTGATTCTGCCGTGTTCCTTTTGGAATAATAACAGCACCATTCTTACTCGCAGCATTGCTATTACATCACTTTTGATTGGTTGACATGGAGCTCCATGACATGTTCTTAGAACGATTTTACGTTGATAATTTAATTGTTTCCGTACCAACGTACAAAGAAGCAAAACAATTATACATAAAATCCAACAAATTATTCAACGACATCTCCATGGAACTCGCCCAATGGGGCACCAATTGCAAACAGTTAAGAAAAGATTTCAACCCACAACATGCGTTAAGCAACCCAATCATCAAAGTGCTTGGCCTGTATTGGGATATGGATCATGATGTACTTCACATGCCCAAACCAAAACCGTTTACGTCTCCATAGACAAAACGCACATTCCTTAGGGTACTATCATCATTCTATGACCCCTTAGGTTACGTATTCGTAGACATCACAAAATTCAATACTTTATCTAAACCCGTACGTACATTCCTACAATGTATAGAAGCCTTACGACGATTTAGTAAACAACGAATAAGGAGGAAAAGAATAATTTCACCTTATGCATCGTTAGATTTCACCTTTCATTTTGCTCTACTCTGCTTCATCAGTGCTGACCAAAAGAAGTATTTTGGAAAATTACTCGAAGTATTAGAAAAACGAAATCACCCTCCGTACGTCTTGTACGAAAAATTCCACATCCTGATTGATCTATCTGGGATATTACGTACAGTAAATTATCTACCCGATATCGAGTACGCAAGAGACATGCTATCACGAATCCTGATGCATCCTAAATCTCACTTAACAAAATTAATTCTGATCCATACATATCTGAAAAACGTACACTCTGGTACAAAATTTACCATAGCCGACTTTAGAAGCCAAAGTCACTAAAAGTGTTACCTCAAATTCTAAAAAAAGTCGTGCACACTATGTAAAAAAGCTGAAACAAGACCGTTTAAACAACCAACTTTTTCAGCACTACCAGACTTTCGTCTGGTACCTTTTGTAAATCCATTCACCTACACAGGTGTGGACATCTTTGGCCCATTTATGGTATTTGACAAATACCTGCCAAAATCAAAAGCACAGTTAGCAACACCAACTACACCACCCATTAAAAATTGGGTGTTGATCTTTACGTGCCTGTCTACCAGAGCAGTACACCTACTTTCAGTTTCAAACTTGACAACTGAGGACATCTGGACAGCGTTATTAACATTTTTTGCTGACAAAGGCACGCCCAAAGTTATCCTATCCGATAACGCAGCGCAATTCCACTTAATTGCAATGTACTTACCAGAATACTGGAAAACGTTCACTGAAGAACGAAAAATAAAACCTAGCTTAGATGAAAGAGGCATTAAATGGCACTTCATATCAGCTAAAGCACCATGGTATGGTGGAGTTTATGAACGACTAATTGGCATTATAAAACAAGTGTTTTATAAAGTCCATGGTCACCACTCAATTTACAAACATACCTTTCAAGCGAGCTTGAAAGATATACAAACAATGGTCAACAGAAGGCCACTATGCCCATCTCCGGATGAGCTAGACCAGTTGACATTAACACCCGCACATTTCATGCCAGCCAACTTAGGCCACCTAAGTAATCCGATTAATGAATCGAATAAAGATCCAACTCCTACAGCAAAACAGCTTATGGACATTTGGAAACTCAACCAAGATTACCTAACAAACCTTTGGTTAACTTGGAAGAGACAATATCTCTTATACCTAAGAGATAGACCACCAACTACGCTATCCAATCCAGGGCACACGGTACCATTCGTACCAAAAGTAAACGACATAGTACACTTTTTGGACTGCACATCCAAACCGGGCGTTTACAAACTTGCAAAAATCATTGATTTAGAGAAATCTCATGGCGGCCAAGTCCGTCATGCAAAAATAGAATTCTCAAGCAAGCAAACATCTACAAGACCTCTGAAGTTTTGGCTCTGTTGGAGTTAGATGACAGAAATGTAGAAAAATTTGATACATATCGTACCTCCAATAGACCCCATGATTATGACAAAAATAGACTGGTCTGACAAACCGAATTACTGACTTTAGGGTACACCATAATTGGACATTATACTCCTAAAAACAGTATAACTACGATTTTTTGGCACCCACTATTACTGTCATGTGCTTTATAAAAGGTTACGGGTAATAGGTGGCAGAGTGCACTACTTAACTTATCATCATTGATGTTTACACGACTCGCTAATTCCCAAATATTCCCTTACAGAATCTGTGATCTACGGCCAATAACTCGTTCCATCCTCTCAACAGCAGCGTCCGGTGGTTGAAACAAACTTTCGTTGAAAGTATCGTTTTCTTGTCACTTCGTTACGTCGTAACGTCAGAAGAAGAAATAAAAATTCTGTGTTCCTATTTTTATTTGAAACTCTATAAATAACTATTTTTTCTTGTTTATATTGTATTTGTTATTCTTATTGTTGTTTTTCTAATAAAATAACATTTCATATAACATGTATGTCTAATCTTTATTCTAGATTTCAGGGGAATCTTCGGAGGTGGCCACTAATGACCACCCAGGAACACCGCCCCCAGTGTCATGGCTACGCCCACGAGTCCTGTGCACACTAGCGATGCGCAGAGGACTCGACATGACTGGAGATACTGGGCTGAGGCAGTGTTGCCAACCGTACGGAAAAAGCCGGAAACGTACGGCTTTTGGGTTCTTTTGAATGTGTACAGTCCGTATGTAGGGCCGTACGCCAAAACGTACGGCTTTCAGAAAAAAATTAAATATAATTTTTTTTTTTAATGTAATACCTACTGATAAACGAAATCGATCTTTTTAAAAATAAAAGTGTGTCTCAAACATCGATATTCAATTGCTTCATTTCTTATCATTATCAATTAAGTTGTTTTTTTTTTAAATTTTTTTCATTTTTGAAGAACTGAAAACTGTGAGTGTGATGTGAAGATGTGATGTGATGTGATTCCAGATTTACAGCCGATGGGCTGAGGTAGAACAATCTACAGGTGAGTTAATTGTTAATTATTATTATTATTATTAATTAGGATTTAGCGACAAATCGAAGAGAATTCATTTACGAATTCTCTTCGATTCGTAGCCGTTACATTAATCAGGATTTAGCGTTGAATAGAAGAGAATTCATCTACGAATTCTCTTCTATTCATCGCCGTTAAATTAATCAAAATTGTTTACAAATTACCATAAATACGTGTTGGGGAAAAAAATAACAAGTTAAGGGCGACAAAAACTGAGTTATATTATTCATTATGGTATGGGAGGGGGTCAAGAAAACAAATATGAGAAAAATTAAGACGTGTACCTTGAAATACGGCTTTTTTGTAGTGTGGATACGACTTTTTTACTATCATTAGTTGGCAACACTGGGCTGAGGCGACGCTAACAGTTGTCTTAAGGTGTGTGACAACGAACATATTTTATTCGTCTTTGTTAAACCAACATATTAAGTAAACTCCTCCACTACAACTAGCGATGTAGCTTGTTGAAAGCTTTTATTTTTTTTTTCAACTTACTTCGCTGATTGCCGCCTAATATGCTTTATGGTTGGCTTTAGTATGGCCCCGTACTTATAGTCAAAGTTTATACCTAATTTTGTGCCTCGTGCCCCCCCCCCCAAACAGTCAGCTTGTGCCTTGTTCAATTTTTCTCGCCGTACTCTGCCCTTTACCCTTTGTCACCAGCCCCACTCATCCCTTAGACGAGTTATCATTCATCCCCGAATAAACAAAATTCAGTACTCTTACTCATAGGACGTAAATATAACACGTATGAAAATTTCTTTTGCCGTTACTTTTACTTCGTAAAATGAAATTCGACTGTCGTTTAGACGGGGGAAATGTAATGCGCGTCGTAGTTGTTAAATTCATCGTAACGAGTGCTTGCTTTGGTAAATACAATTTCTATTTTTTACCAACGTCTACGTGTTCAACAAGCATTAAACATTTTCTTTTGGTACTTGAAATCGGTGCACCGGTAACGCTTTGTAGTCTTTATATTTTTGAGCTCAAATGTCTCATTATTCCAGAATTATGATTGTGAGTCTCTGGGCTGCTTCTTATTCTAATAAAATTCATTCGTCCGTCAACTATATTTTTGCAGGCGTTGCAATGAAATAAGTATGTCATTACTACGGTACCAGAATGTCATTTCAAAATCGGCATGCTGCGCCACCTTATGTCAGTTATTTTCCGGATGGTAATTATTCGTTTTGTATTTTTCATTCTCTAATTAATATCAATGTAATAATGCCGAATAATTGATTTTCATTTGTAGCTTACTCTGTAGAAAATACATTAAGCAAAAGAGCACAAAGAATGATTCTTCATTCCCTTACGTTGTGGGATTTATTTCGTAAATAACTATCGTCATTATAAATTTACGCGTATTTCTATCTGATCAAAAAGGTGTTACTTAATATAAATTGGAATTTTTTTTATAGCTCCTCACTGTGGATCTGCTATGGAATTCTCACAGAAAATGAAACGTTAATTTTTCTCAACATTATAGGATGTACTTTGTTCCTTTCGTATATTACTGTATTTTATTTTTATACACCCTTCAAGGTAAATAATTCCCCGTTTGTTTTATTGATTATCATTGGATGGAATGAAATATCAGTTATCATTCATGCCCCTCTAGACCGCAGTTCGAAAACAATTACTTCTAACATTGCTCGCTATCGGCTTACTTATGCTGTACGTTCAATGTGAAAAAGATCCAGCAGTACTGAAAACACGAATTGGTTTTATGGGAAGTATGGTTGGTATCAGCTTTTGCGCTGCACCTTTAAGTAACATAGTGAGTTAATTTATATTTTCATAAAGATTTTCAAAAATGTTTGGCGTATTTTTATGACTTCTTTTATTTTATCAGGTTCACGTCATTAAGACCAAAGATCCCGAGTCTTTACCAGTTCCTATGATAATGATGACAGCAGTTGTAACTTTCCTATGGTATTTGTATGGTGTGTGCCTTGGTGACACGTTTATAATGGTGAGAATCTCAATTTTTAGACCTTATTTGGGGAATATTTTCTCAGTTAACTGACGTTGGAGTCTTGAAGTTTTTCTTGCTTTCTCCCAACTTACAGTTGATTTTATTTTTTGTTTTAGTATCCTAATTTAATCGGATTTTTGTTCAGCGCCTTCCAGTTATTATTGTACTTCATGTATTTGAAATCGAGCAAAGAACCGACGTATTCCAAAATGACAGTTGCTTAAGCTGGCCTGATCCAACGGTTTGTGCCCGTGACATATTCTGTCATCTTCATTTACTTGGGACGAAATTTAAATAATTAAGGTTGAAGTACAATTTTTTCTACTGGGATATATTTGATTTCAAATTTCGTTATAGGCGACTTGACAATGATTTATCATTCATTAAACCCTCCAAATCGATTATTCGACTCGAATCACAATTTTTCGAAGATATCCGAAAAAAAGCAACGTATTTTTTTTTATTATTAAATTTATTTGAAGGATATTTGAATCTTACTAATCGTATTTATAAGTGTAAAATTCGTTCCATGAAAACTTGATGTGAATCTTATAACTCGGGTGTAAAATATGAGTATATCAACTTTGGAATCTCAACTTGTATGAATTCCGATTAAAAATACTTGAGCTCTGCAAAATTTGAATGACTCGAATCTATGAGTAATGATTATGATGAAAAAACGTATTTTGTACCATCAGTTCTATTAGTTAAAATTTTACTCATCAAGTTATGTGTATCTTGTTAAAGTAAATCAACAATTCTCCGCAACGAAAGTTTTTTTCCTGAATCTCGAACAGCCCCTCATGTTTGTCTGATGGAATAAACCTTGCTTCTTAATATAGATGTTTTAGATGAACTCATTAATTGAAATTTAAAAATTGAAAAGTAGACAAAAGAATGAAAACATCGCACATATTTATATGACAATATTCGATAATTTCACATTTCCTTTATTCATTTCAATCCTAGCACACATTTTATGTGTTACCTCTCCATACATGAGTTCGATTCATTACCGAAATCTGAAAATAGTTTATTCTGTTGATCCGTTACGTTTCATTTGAATTTAAAAATTAATTAATTAAAAAAGGTGTTTGTCCATTTAAAACAATAGTTAGGTTGGTACATTTTTAATTGAAAAATAGTTCATTTGAGAGTTTTTGAAAGATTTATTTTGGTAGCCCACTGGCAGATAAAATCTTTCCAGTCGCAAACAAAATGGCCTGTTATTTTTAAACATTTTGAAAAACATTCATATCCCTTGAGAGTAATTCACTTTGGCTGGAATTTCCAACTCTTTTCTTCTGTTACACTGGTGTTATTTTTAAGTCAACTTTTTTCCTACTATTACGAATGTGTAAAGCAGCTAATGGACATCGTATTATGTCGATCTCAAATTTATGCATTTACTAAATAATCACATACATATGAAGTGGAATATATTTCATGTTATTTTCTCGTTGTATGAAAAGCTACCACGTTTAATTCCTGTTTTTGTTATTCTATTTTTTGATTAAACTATTTTTTCTCAAAATTCTTCTTTATTTCATCTATTTTATGCTGCATATTGTACCTTACTTACTGTAGTAGACTGAATTTCAACTTTTTTCTGTTTGCAACGCTGATTTTAACATATTTCAATAATATTGCAATTATTTTTGCCCTAAAACTACCGAACAGCAGAATGGCTGCGCATAGTTGAATTTTCACTTTTAATCTTTACAACTTCACACTGATAACGACTAAGTTTTTCACTTAGAATGAGGAAAAATTTTTTTTTGAACTTTTAAGAATGTTTTTATACTGTACTAGACGCTGCTAAAAATGATATATAAGGTAAATTTGAATTTCACAGATAAGCTTATAATGACAATATGCCTCTGCTCACTTACGATAATATAGCGAAGGGTAGGATGGAAATACGCGTAAGTAGTTGAGTACACGTTACCTCCAATTAGAAAATCACACCGAACGGTAACGTGCTGCGATAGCAGCGCTGCTGGTATCTTGAACTGGGACTATGTTTTGTTTTTTACTATTGACTTAAATAAAAGCTTATAGAGTGGAGTATTTGGCCTAATCCACTTTTTTGTACTAAGAATTACATAATTGACGGTGATTTTAGGATTTTTTAATTTTTTTTTTTGTCAATTATTTATTTATGTTTTATACATATGTATGAGAAAAATATTTATGTATTGGTGACAGCAATAAATTTTTCTTTTGTAGGAATTTTAGAAAATTAATCAAAATCAATTAAAACTAACTTGTATCTATTCGTAGCCTAAAGTACATATGGAACACGACTTAAGAGCACGATTATTTTAGAAATCTGCGACGTAGTTGATACTTGGTTTTGCGATCGACTGATAACAAGTTCGAGGACGGTCGCCACCGTCATATTTCCGACTTATAATGGTAGTGTGTTCTAGATACGTAGCTAGCTGCTTGTCCCCACCAGGGCAAATTATATTTCAGGAGGGCAAATTTTTACTAGTCAAAAAACCCTAGAAACAAATACGGACAGAAGGCTCTATAAAATAAGTTAAGCCCATTCCCGAAATTATTTGCATTCATGTGCCACAAACACCTAAAAATTAGTTTCGTTTCCTTTCATGGCATTATCCAACTTTCGTTGTATTCATCTAATCGGTGTATAATATGAAGTCAAAAAAATTTATACTAAAGGCCTGAATCATTTCCAAAGCAAGTTTTCTTCTGAAATTATTATTCGAAGTATATCTGTCTATATTAATAAAACTCAAAGTAATTGTTTGTTTGCCTATAACTTCAGAATCGCTTAAAAGATCCGAGAGGAAATTTTCGTGATAAATTTTCGTTGTTTCAAGACATGTTTGAAGCCATCGACGAAGTCTTCCCCGTCTGTTGGCAAAGTTGTTCATTTTCACCAAAATTCATCATTTACATTTTCTCATGGCATTACAAAAATGAAAAAAAAAAAACGAATAAAAGATAATGAACCAAATTGACCTTTCACTTCCTCTCTCTATGAATGTATACTTATACGTTTCTTTTTTTTACATTGTTATTTGTCGCATCTTTTATAAAAGTCCCGACTAGTCACTACACACGATTCGCTATTTTCTGATATACAGTGTTTCGCGATTTTGTTGGCAACATCTAATAAACGTATACAATTTAGGATAAGTCTTGAGAAAGACGAGATTTTTGGTATTCGGAGAAAATTTTGAAATTATGGGAAAAATTTTCTTTTGTTTCATTTAGATTTATGTATTTTTATTTATACCAACCAAAAATGCCTGAATTTTGTAATAAAATTTTATTGTAATTTGCAGTAATCGGTTCGAGAATTACTGAATAATTTTATCTATCATTTTACCATATTTGAATAAAAATGAACCAATAATTTATTCACTCACTAGCTTATTTGGTGAATCCGAAGGTTCCAAAGTTATTTCACTTGTGAGTTGTGACTCAACTGCTGTGAAAATGTTCATCACAAATCGTTCTAGGCTACATTCATGAACGTCTTGGGAGAACGTGAAAAACAGGTTGGAAACTGATGACTTAAATGATATATAAAAATTATCAACTCGACATAGAGAAAATATTCGCTCAAAATGAAGTAATTCAAGTTATATTTGGGTAAAATTTCCCTATTTCTTGCACAAATGGGCAAAAATGGTGAAAATATTATTTTTTCAGCCAGAGAGAAAGCATCCGTCAACAGAGCTTTGCCCTGTTTTTGAGGCTGGTTACGGGCGGTTCTATTTATGCTTTAAACTCTAGTATGTAGTTGAAAAATTTATGCTGGTAGACCACTGACTAACCGTTTCCAACCATCTCCCACACTGTGACTAAAAATATATTCTCCCGACACTAGCAGGCTAGTACTCTATAAATACATAAAATGGTCTAGTAGCTAAAGCCAAATATATAAAACAACAGAAAATATATATGTACGTTCTCTTTGTAATTGAAGGACGATAAAAGATCATATACATACAATACACAATTCTGAATTTTTTCCTAAACCTACATTCCATGTTAATAAGCATTCCATATTAAAAATGATTATGAACAAATTGTCGCGTTATGCATTCCTTATGTTCAACGCTTGCTCCAATTCTGCTCGTTTTTGTTGTACTTTAGTGTAAAAGTATCTGCATACAGCTTCTTGCGACCAGCTCTGATAATAAAATTCAGCTCGACGTTCTTCTTCCGGATTTCCAACGACATCGGTCATCGTCTACAACGAGAATTGTGAGTGAAACATAAAAAATAGTGATTACGTTATACATCAAGATCTGTTGAACTTACTTTTAGGTCTCTCGTCTGCGAAATAATCCACTTATTGATAAACTGCTGTGGATCCTTTGCGAAACTCAAAAAGAATTCACGATTAGTTTTCAGAGAATTAATCGTTTCGACCGTTTCGTGGATTTTGTTGTCTAAGCTTTGTATTTCTTGTTGACTAGCAGTAGATAGCAAAAAATTATTCATCTGGGTCTTAAGTGTGTCGTCAACTTCAACGTCAATATCGTAACAAGCGGTTTGCTTCTGCTCGACTCCTTCCACGCTGAAATGAAAACAAAGTAGTGATTAAAATAATTACTGCGATGGAATGAAGACCAAAATCTTCATATAAGTTTTCACTAGGTCAGTCACGAATAGTTAAATCACGAACTAACAGATATAACTCAAAGCTACGACAAAAAAAACCTAAAAAATTAGTTTCTAGTCACGGATTCAATTTCAACTTTCCGTCATATAATGATTCCCTGAAAATGGTTAAATTCAACAACACATGATTCCAAGTTTCAAACAGATCTCTAAATTTTAAATGCTACAAAGGATATAAAGAAACAATGAAAATAAAAATCGGACATATAGATCTTCCATATTTTTTCATTTTGTTAATTAATTTTTGGAGTACAAGACTAATATTGTCCATCTGAATTTTGAGGGTTTTCAAGGAACTTGTCTCACACAGTTAAAAAGATTTTATTATCTCCTTACATTCTTCTGTTAAACATCACATTCAACAAAGAGTTCCTTCTTAATTTCACAGCAAGCAGGGACGTAGAGAAGAAATTCGGACTTGTGAGAGAAAAAATTAATGGCCTTTCAAAAAAAATTGAATCTGTGTTTAGATGCGGCATCCAGAATTTATTTAAGGGAGGGGTTTTATAATATTGGATAAGCCAATTTTGCGAGCGGACCGAACGAAAACAATTTTTAACGGTTTTTCTCATGAAAATCTACTCATTTTTCTCTTTTTTTCTAAAGAAAGCCAACCCCCTAAAAATCGCGGGCCAGGAGAGAAACCCCTTACCCTCTCTCATCACGCCTATTAGAACGTATGTTAAAAGAGATTTGAAAACTTTCTTGACTGAAGATAAATTTTTCTTTTCATCAGGAAAAAAAATTACTTCATGAAATCCGACATTGCGTGGCATTCGAATTTATTTGGAAAATGCAAAAACTGTGTATTCCGTAACATATTTAACTATCAGAGTATTAAATATAGAGGTCGAATGTGAAACAAAAAACGGTACCACTTTTCTGATCAAAATTTCCGCCATTGCTAACGTACCGTTAATTTTCAATCTCATTTTTATCTACGAAACTCGAGCTGATTGTGATTTCTAAATTAATAGTTATATTTATTCATTCATTCAACTGAATTATTAGAGAAAAAAAATTCTGATTATTGCCCATGGCCCCGAATGAGGGGCAAGGAAATTCGAATTCAGTACTGAAGGAGTGAGGACAGTTTCAAAAGTGGTGTCGTTCTTCGTTGCAGCGCTTAGCTGAACGTGCATCCTCTATTATATCAATACTCTGTGATTCAACTATATACGTATTAATCCGACAACAAAATATGTCACTCGAGGTAATTAGTAATGGTTGAAAAAAAGGCACGTAATACCTTATGACATGGTTTATTACAATCGGATCAGGCGGATGCAGCAACGAATTCAATCTTTGAGGTATTTCTGCAAATTTCATGCGCTGACACGAGAAAATTTGCTCTAAATACTTGTCGCAGATGATGAATTCTCTCTCATTCGAGTCCTATATTAGGAGAAACAATCGTGAGTATTACAGCAAAGAAAAAAGTTTTCATTCAGAGACATGCGAATACCTGTAATTTGTGGGTTTTGATATACTGCCACAGAGCGCTTATAATCACAGGTCTGGTTTGTGTATGAACTCCAAGAAGTCTAGCGAGTCTAGGATCAAGCTTGAATTGAAGCGGTTGATAATCCAAAAGTAAAAGGATGGTACAGCGAACGTTTTTGTCTCCCGGCCGTTTAACCTGCACATCATATTAAGATCGTAGAAATTAAAGATAATTTTACGACAAAAATCGTACCCCTAGTATAATCAGAGGTTATAAAGTTTAGTATTATGCCAAAATAAAGTTTCGCAGTGAATTCAATACAATATAGCAATAACTTTCAAAAGTGGTAAATAATTAATGCATCAACAATATTCTGAAAATGTAGGCAATGAACCTCCCAACTCCGTTATGATGATTCGGATGCAATACAATAGAAAAAGATTTTTCCATCACACCTGGAATCCGTCTGTTTCTTGCGTTGTAGCAGTTCTATGCCATTCCACTAAATGATTATCTGGACCATATAAATCTTTGTCAAGTTCGATAACCAACGACTTGAAGAATGATGAAAATTTACGTTTCACCTTGAAAAAAAAAGAAAAAAAATTGAAAGCTCAAGTCACACTAATGAATCAATTTCAAATTTTCAACCACTTCTTACTTTACTAGGGTCGTTCTTAGCATCTTCAAGCAAACGTCCTTCAACTCGTAATTCCCAAGAAGCTACACTCCCTTCTTCTGGGCCACCTCCTTCACTAATTTCTTTCGCAGGGTAGAATGTATTCGATATAAAAATGCGAAGTTTACGTTTCTGTTTCATCGGCCTCTTTAGTGCTTCCTAAAACATAGAATAGATAATATCCAATCCTTTAAATTGACTCTTCATTGAATTAAAAAATGGTAGTCTGAAAATACATAATGGATGAAAGAATTCGAAAACGGTAAATGACAGAAAAGATAATGTTGGTTGTTGAAACAAAATGGTTTTCAGTAAAATAAAAACAGTACGAAATGGTCCACCAAAAAACTAGTTTTGTAAATTAATCTAATAAAATTAAGATAAAAAACACAAAAATAAGTAAAATGAAATTTTGTTAATGCTATTTAAAGGTTTCCCTTGATTTTCTCGTTTTTAAAAGATGGATTCAAACTTTGTTTTCAAACAGCACATTTTACGCTCACTTTAAGAGTGAAAATCACGTAAAATTTTCTACAATTTATTTAAACGTCAGTTTAATATGTCGATTCCAACAAATACAAATTTTATGTTCGACTTCCAACCGGTTCCTTTTAATCTTTCAGTGTTGACTCAAAACGAATAAACTCCGTTAGAAAAGAATAAGTTTTTACGCATAATTTTTATAGATGTAGGTATTCTTGGAAAACAGTAATTTTGCCGAAAGCAACTTTCTGATGTGAGTATGAAACGCAACTAAATCCAATTAACCTATCACTAGTACGGTTAGAAAAAGGGACAGATTCACAAAGTAGGTAAGCTCCCACAAAATAGTCGACTTTGTCCCACATCCCAACTCAACTTCTCAAATATTTCATTTTGAAAATATTATTTCATACAAAAGCTAAATGAGAATATACAATTTAGGATACAGAACAGTCTGCAAAAAATATATAATTAATGTCTTCAATACTAAGAAAGTTTAACTACATTAATGTTTAAGACATTCACTTCAAAGAACTAACCTGAATATCAAGTCTCTTTCGCATAATCGTGGAATCCAATTTACGCTCAAAAGCTAGTAGATCCATATAGGCTTGAGATTCGGGTACCAAATCACGAACTTTTTGAGGCAAAATTTTATCAGCCAATTTTTTCTTCTTTTTACTAATTCCACCGCTGCCGGAATGCACGAAATCGCTGTTGAAACGAACGACGATTAAGAAACAATTTTGCAACAATGCTGTCCGAAAACACGCTCATTGTAATTACCTTTTGTTCGACGGAACCGAGGGTGGGCCTCGGCTGTCCGTATTAGGACGCTGCTTGCCTGGAACATTTTGACTTGGAGTACTATGTCGTACTGGGCTGTACTGAGGTTGCGGACCCCTTGGCATCATATTGGGACCGGGACCTGCCATCGTGCTCTGAGGCGAATAGCCACCCGGCCTCTGCGGTACCTACGATAATAAGAATCAACATTGTGCACAAAATTCAACAAATAACATATTATTTGCAACGTTTAGTAATTCCAAAAAGTTAAAATGTTAGAATTGTGAATCTACTCTCACTTCTGGATACTCACCTGATAATTGGGACTCCCATATTGTCGCATAGGAGGTCCTGTAAATCGAGGAGCCGCTGAGTTATTGCTAGTATTCGGAATTCGCTGAGCCATTAAATTAAATACCAAAAGCCGGCATTAATCAAAAACTACTATTTTTCTAAAACAACGTAAAACAAACACAACAAATAAACACAAACGCTTATGCGTATGTATTCGCTGATTTAAAGAATCCTACGAAAGCTCTGATAAATATAAAGAAGGCCAAATTATTAGATACGCTTTAAAACGATTTTAATAATTCACTGAAAATAATAATGTAAAAGTGGCGGATTAAAAAGGAATGAAAAAAAATTAGCGAAAAGAATTTGAGGAACAATCTCACAATTGGCAATCTGAGGAGTTTGAAACAATATATTAAGTTTAAAACGCGTAGGTATTAGCTTACTGGCTTTCTAGCAAGATTTAAAAAAAAAATGTTAATATGGTAAAAATGAAAGAAAAAAAACAATTATATCATGCCGTAGATTGAAAAGTATTCGAAACATCAATAAAAAAAATGAGTGAATAAAAGAATACCAAGAAATTTTATAACTAACCATTAGCGGACGAGAAATGACTTGTTCAGAGATAGTATACGCTTTTAAATCAAACACTCGATAAAATCTAGAAATAATGAATATTAAATTTCACTAATTCAATGCCGTTTCGATGAAATTACCTTAAAACAGAAAGAAGAAAATAGATACTGAAAAATTAATAAACTACACCATAGAACAGAAAATTTTTAAGAAGCAAGATCTCAAGAGCACCGGCCTGCATATATCTAATTATCTATCCATTTCTTACATGCAACCGGTATAAGGAGTAAATAAAATTTACGTATTTTATCTGACTGGGTCTTCCAGGATATATTTAAAATGGAGACGACACATGGGCAGTTTCGGTGTCCTACCCTTTGACTATATATGTGAGAATATGCTCCTCATGACCTCGCTCATAGTCGATATATTTAGTCGTAACGTGGTCGCTGCTTGTGACGTCATCCGCTTTAGCTGATTGTATATTCGTATTTCAACTGTTAGTTAGTTGATCTCCAAATGTTGTTACGTGAACATAAAATAAAATGAGATCTTAAAAACTGAATCTTTTACTTATTGTGTTGACTTCAAAATTAGTGTTTCTTCAATGGTGTTTGTTTAAAATCATCGCTGGTTGTTGTTCTTATTCGACTAATGTGAAATCTTTCATATTAGTGATCGTCACTTTCTTACAGGTTATGGGCCCAGTCATCGTACTTGAAGAGGCTGCCATTGTGATGTCTGAGCAAAATTGTGCTGCAGAAACTTGCCAAGTAACCGTCATTCAATTTTAAATTCTCTTTGTTTGATCCTGATGTAAACGGTATTCTCAAGCGGTATGTCTAGTTTGTGCCTATTCATTTTCGTGTAATTTTTGGCTGTCTGCCTGTGATATTTTTTCGTCGCTGATTTTTGCTGTTTGCTGTGCGACTGTTAACGAAAATGGAACGTGAAATGAAATTGATGCTGGAACCGTTCAACGGAGATAATGGGAGTACTTGGCGATACCGGATGGATCTGCTGCTTCGAAAAGAAGGTTTATATAGTGTTGTACATAATTCTGTTCCGTCGGGTAGGAATCGTACTGAAGAATGGGAAAAGCTGAATTCGAAGGCGATGTTTTACATTGCTAATAATGTTGCTGACAACTTTATCGAGGCGATCCAGACTTACAATACAGCAAAAATGATGTTTCAGGCAATTGTGCAGCTTGCTGGAAGGGACAACAACATGACGATGATTGAACTGAGATCCAAGATGTACTCGATGCGATTTAAGCCTGGTGATAAGCTGAAGGATTACTTGATGGAATTTCGGTCTGTTACTCGACGTTTGGCTGAAATGGGTGAGACAAAGTCTGTAAAACAATGTATTTTAACTATGATGAGATCGTTGCCAAGTGATTTCCATCCGCTGAAAATAATGATGCAGGATGCTGACAATCTATCGTGGGAAGTTGCAATTGGAAAGGTTATTAATTTCCAACGTGAACTGGACCTCGAAAAGATAACAAGAAGCTTGCCTTCCTCTCCTGATGCATCAAATCCAAAACCTTCATCAGGAAGTGTTCCTGGTGAAGAGAATGATTTTTTCGGTTCGAATTATAATTCACGCGAACGATATCACAATAAATTTAGGGGTAGATCAAATTACCCTAATTTTAGAAATCATGGTGGTTTTAGGAATAGTAATGTTAATGATCAGTGTTGTGAGAATTATAGCAAATTAAATTATACTCATAACTATATTCTCACGTATCATTTGTGGTGGCAACACTGTCGATATATTTTTGTAATCTGTGATTTTTAGTGTTTTGTACCTAACTGTGATATTGTCTAATCATACGCCTCTAGTCCTTTTTCAATACTCGTTTTGTTAACATCTCCACCATACTTAATGTGGAAATAAAAGTTTGTAATTAAGTGAATATTGTGTTTTTATTTATGTGTTTGTAATGTGTGCGTCTAGTCTCTGTTCGATGTCGTGTGTAGTTTAGGGTCGTCTTATATGTTTTTGGTCATCTCGATCCGTTGATATTTCCTCATCTTCTCACAGGTTATGGGCCCAGTTACCTGAATGTCAACGTGGTCGCCATTGTCATAGTTCGTCAATGTTGTGCTGTCGGATCCTACTCGCCACACCCAAGTAGTATCATGCCTGCTAATTGTTTTTTGATTGTTTGATATGTCCTCTGTTCGATGTTCCTGTGATCTCTTTCGTGTTGAATTGTTGGTCGATGTATCTGAAAGTTGCTGAAATCGCTGTGTTTGCGGTGTAACTGATCGTCTGTACCTGTCAACGAGATGGAAGCGCGAAAGAAGAACATGATTGAGCTTTTCAATGGGCAGAATGGCCGTACGTGGAAGTTCAGGATGGAGCTGCTGTTGGCAAAGGAGTCATTAACTAATATTATAATCGATTCTTTGCCGACTGTTTGTAACAGGGGAGATGCTTGGTCCAAGGAGAACGCGAAGGTGATGTTCCTGATAGCAAACAACGTGACTGACGAGTACCTGGAGATGATTCAAACGTACACGACAGCGAAGGAAATGTTCCATGTCCTGACGAACCTCATAGACAACGGCAATGACCAGACGCTAATGGATTTGCAAGGTGATTTGTACGCCAAACTGTATGTGTCTGGTATTGATCTGCATAAATATTTGTTGGATTTTTGTTCTCGATGTAGACGTTTAACTGAATTGGGAGATTTAACAACCACGAAACAATTTATTTTGGTACTGCTGAGGTCTTTACCTGCGGAATTTCGTCCAATTAAGGTTGTGATAGAAGATGCAGAAGTCGTCACCTGGGATGGAGTTTTCATGAAATTGAATAACTTCCAGCGTGAGCTATCTTCTGATAGCAAATCGACAGTTTGAGGTAACACTCTGAACACTGCATCACAGAAACCTTCATCAGTGGTTGTCACTGGTGAGGAGAACATTTATTTTGGTAACCACAACAATGTCGGACGAAATTCTAGTAATAATAGTAATGGAAATCGTTTTAATCGTGGTCGATCTCGAAATAATAATAATAGTCGTGGATTCAGTCGAGGCGGAAATAATAATTATAATAATTTTAATAATAATAATCAAAATTCGAGCTCACATAATAATAATAATAATAATTTTAATGGACGTGGTTGTAATAATGGTACTGACAGTGGACATTCTAATGTGAAATGTCACTATTGTAACAAAATAGGGCATATAGCCCGAAATTGTTATGTCAAAAATCGTAATAATAATGATAATTGTAATAATAATGATAATAATAACAGTGAAAATCGAGTTAATGACCAAAGTTCCAATAACAATAATAGTAATAGGAGCTCGGCACAGATGTGCAATGGAAATTATAATGCTAATGACGTTTGCTCTGAAGTGGGTTACAGCTTCACATTAAATAATGACGATAATAATAAAATTAATGACTCTTGCAATGCAAAAGAAAACGTAAATTTAATGCCTCGTACCATGTTTATAGTTGACAGTGGATGCACAATTCACATAATTAATGATATAAATTTGTTCAGTGATTATATAGACTTGATCAGACCGCATAGTATCTGTGTTGCGAAGAAGGGTGTCTCTTTGTCTGTCACGTCGGTGGGTACTGTAAAATTGAAACTATTGAATGGAATTGTAATCAAACTGAAAAATGTAAGGTATGCTTGGGAGCTGCTGCAGAATCTGCTTTCGGTTAAACGTATGAGCAGGTCGGGATTTGACACTTTGTTTCGGGAAGAGTCTTTTGATATCATCCAACGCTGCAGTGGAAAAATCGTTACCACTGGTGTTAGCGTAGACTCAGATTTGTACACAATTGACTTTGTTAAAATGTCAAGTCAATCGTGTAATCTGACGTTGGGAGATGAATCGAGCCCACTGTTCGTGTGGCATAGACAACTTGCTCATCTGAATGTGAACGATGTTAGGTTGTTGTCAAGCAGGGGTTTGATACCAAATGTTGACTCCAATCGCAGATTGCTGTGTGAGCCCTGTGTTATGGGGAAACAGAGTCGAAAACCATTTCCAAGGCATGAACGAAAAACAAGTAAGCCATTGGAGTTGGTTCATACTGATCTCTGTGGACCTATTAACCCTCCTGCATATAAAGGAGCTAAATATTTTATGACTTTTATCGACGATTATTCCAATTTTGTTGTGTTTACCTGCTGGCGAGCAAGACGGAAGCTTTTGGAAAATTTAAAGAATATCACGAGATGGTTTCAAATAAGTTTGGTTATAATGTAAAGAGACTCCGTTGTGATCGCGGCACAGAGTACTTGAATACTACCTTCCAGTCATATTGTACTGAGAAAGGAATTGTGGTTGAACCTACTATTGGCGGTTGTCCTCAGCAGAATGGAAAGGCTGAGAGGATGAACAGGACACTGTGCGAGAGGGCAAGGACACTGTTGTTTGAGAGTGGTCTTGGGAAGATATTTTGGTCGGAAGCCATATTATGCTCCACCTATATCGTGGACAGATGCCCCACAAATAAAGATTTTGTTCCTTTTGAAAGATGGTTTGGTGAGAAATATAACTATAATAAATTAAAAACGTTTGGATGCGATGCATATATGTTATCGTTCAAACATGACTCTGACAAATTTAAGAGTAAAAGTGAAAAGTTAGTAATGGTAGGTTATTCACCATGTGGGTACAGGTTGTTGGACTTAAGCACTAAGGAGATACGTCTGTCACGTGATGTTGAGTTCTTTGAAGGTGCAATAAGTAACTCTGAATATAATAAATATACAAAAAATGATGAATTGTTTAAGGAGGTCACTGAATCCAACTTGGAAAATATTGAAGTTGATGGTGATTTAAATTTAGATTGTCTTTCTCAGGAGGCGACTGCACGTGATCAAGCAGCAGGAAATATATACCTGGCTGAGGATGGCATTCCTTTGACGTTTGAGGAGGCGAGTGCAGCACCTGATAGTCTGATGTGGAAAGAGGCTATTTCATCTGAAATAAGTGCCCTGAGTTCCAATCAGACTTGGAAGGTGACCAAACGTCCAAAGGACGCCCCTACCATCACGTGTCGTTGGATCTTCAACAAAAAATATGATAATGAAAATAATGTCTTATATAAGGCTAGGTTAGTTGCCAGAGGCTGCCAGCAGAAGAAAGGCTTCAATTTTAATGAAGTATATGCGCCAGTGGCGAAACTTTCGACTGTGAGGACTCTCTTGGCTGTTAGTAATAAATTAAAATTTTATATAGAACAAATAGATATCTGTAGCACGTTTTTGAACGGTGTTCTCTCTGAGGATGTGTACCTCGAGATACCTGAAGGTATAGAAACGCAGGTTGATAAACGTACTAATGTACTAAAATTAAATAGGTCTATATATGGTCTTAAACAGTCGCCAAAAGTGTGGAACAAACTATTTAATGAGTTCCTGTTGTCACTTGGCTTTGTACAAAGCATGGCTGATGACTGTTTGTATGTGTTCAAAAATAAACATGATGGAACAATAGTCTATCTACTCACTTACGTTGATGACGTTCTCATTAGCTCCAACAATAAAGAACAAATCACTTTTTTCAAAAATAAAATTAATAGGAGATTGAAATGTAAGGATCTTGGAAAAGTTAATAAATATCTAGGTTTAAATATTAATTATAGTCGCGAAGAGGGCGTACTGGAGATCAAGCAGAAGAATCTCATCGAGTCTGTTGCTAGGCGGTTCGGTGTTGATAAATGCGCACCCACCTACACACCCATTGACCCCAAACTCCAGTTGGATAGGGACCTCAATGCGTGTGATAGTGTGCTAAATAATAATAATCAACAGCTCGTGGGATGTTTGATGTACTTGATGCTAGGATCACGGCCTGATATTTGCTTCGCAATATCGTACTTCAGCCAGTTCTCCAGTTATGCCACAGATGAACATTTCAAATATTTATTGAGAGTTCTCAAATATTTAGTGACTACAAAAGACAAAAAACTGATATATTCATATGAACATAATAATAACGGCAATATAATCGAAACATATTCGGATGCCGATTGGAATAATTGTGTTAACACAAGACGGTCTATCTCGGGTTACTGTGTCTTTGTTTATGGGTCGCTGGTGTCCTGGTCCAGTAAGAAACAGCCGACAGTAGCTCTGTCTAGCACTGAAAGTGAGTTGATCGCATATGCGATGCTACCACTGAATCAATTTGGTTGAAGTATTTATTAAGTGATTTTTGCATTCAAGTTGATGACAGAGCTGTAATTTACGAAGACAATCAGAGTTGTCTGGCTATCTTGCACTCTGGAAAATGGAACACTCGC
Source organism: Ericerus pela (assembly GCA_011428145.1). NCBI lineage: Eukaryota > Metazoa > Arthropoda > Insecta > Hemiptera > Coccidae > Ericerus > Ericerus pela. The sequence continues at coordinate 143,797 of WOFM01000330.1, forward strand.
AGATCAAAACATGTGGACGTAAAGTACCGTTTTGTGTGCAATCACGTAAATTTAGACTTTAAGTATTCATACGTGTCAACTTCGCAACAGTTGGCTGATGAAGGGCTGCCTGAAGCCTAAATTTGATGTATTTTGTAAAATGTTAAATTTATTGTAACTTATTGTATATGTTTACCATCTGTGTAGTATTTGTTGTCATAACTTTTTGTATTATTGTTGACTTTTGTCATTTGTGTTTTTAATGACCTTATTAATTTAATAATTTGTTTTTACCATTTTTATCGTAATCGTATAATTTGAATTTGAGGAAGCGTGTGAGAATTATAGCAAATTAAATTATACTCATAACTATATTCTCACGTATCATTTGTGGTGGCAACACTGTCGATATATTTTTGTAATCTGTGATTTTTAGTGTTTTGTACCTAACTGTGATATTGTCTAATCATACGCCTCTAGTCCTTTTTCAATACTCGTTTTGTTAACATCTCCACCATACTTAATGTGGAAATAAAAGTTTGTAATTAAGTGAATATTGTGTTTTTATTTATGTGTTTGTAATGTGTGCGTCTAGTCTCTGTTCGATGTCGTGTGTAGTTTAGGTTCGTCTTATATGTTTTTGGTCGTCTCAATCCGTTGATATTTCCTCATCTTCTCACAAGTGTAATCGTAGTCAGTCAAATAATAATAAAGACAACAATTCTAGTAATAATAATTATTCAGGTTTGTCTAGTAATCAGAATTTGAATCAAAATTATAATAATAATATTCGATGTCATTTCTGTAATAAGCAGGGACACATAGCTAGAAATTGTTATACTAAAAATAATAATCGAACTATAAACAGAGAGAATAATAACAGGAATAATAATAATAATAATAGTAATAATAATGGAAATAGTAATTCACAGTCATATAATGTTTTTAATAATAATAATAATGAATGTTCTGAGATCGATTTGACTTTCTTGGTACCTGATCAGGGTCTTATTTCGAAAGTTTCTGCACCACCACAGGTTGTTTTTGTGTTAGATTCAGGATGTACTTCACATATTGTGAATGATATTTCATTATTTGCTGAATATATTATGTTGACAAAACCTCAGTTGATAATGGTTGCCAAAAAGGGCGTTGAACTTGTTGTTTCAGCTGTTGGTACTGTGAAATTAAAAACTGAAAATGGAATTAATATCACATTAAAGAATGTTAGATTTGCTAAGGACCTTCCGACCAATCTTCTCTCAGTCAAATGTATGGCAAGAGCTGGATGTAGGTCTGTATTTGAAGAAGAGTCTGTTAATGTAATAAGTAACAAAACTAATAACATAATTATAACCGGGAAAAGTAATTTAACAAATTTATATACAATAACTTTTTATAATAACGTAACGGAATCATGTAATTTGACACAAAATAAAAATAAAAATCCTTTAGAGTTATGGCATAAGCGACTTGCACATTTGAATAATAATGATGTCAAGCTGTTGTCTAATAAAGGTCGTATTCCTAATATGTCTGATAATCGAGAAATATTTTGTGAACCCTGTATTATGGGGAAACAACATAAAAAACCTTTCGACAGACATGAACAAAAAACAAAAAGTCCGTTGGAATTAGTCCATACTGATGTCTGTGGTATGATAAATCCAGTGTCGTATAATGACAAGAAATATTTTTTAACGTTCGTTGATGATTATTCGAATTTTTGTTTTGTATATCTGCTGAACAACAAAACTGAGGTATTGTCAAAATTTATTGAATATCACGAATTGGTTTCTAATAAATTTAATACAAATGTAAAGAGATTACAGTGCGATCGTGGTACCGAATATATAAATTCACAGTTTAAAGCATATTGTGTTAAGAAAGGAATTTACATAGAACCCACTATTGGTGGATGTCCTCAGCAAAATGGTAAAGCTGAACAATTGAATCGTACTCTTGGAGAGAGGGCCAGAACTTTCATATATGAAAGCAGCCTGGATAAAATTTACTGGAGTGAGGCTTTATTGTGTGTTGCTTACATTTTAAATCGGTGTCCAACCAATAAAAGTTACATTCCTTATGAAAGATGGCACCGTGAGAAGTATGATTATAAAAAATTGAGGGTTTTTGGCTGCGACGCTTATATGTTGGATTTCACTCACAGTTCGGATAAATTTGAGAAAAAAAGTAATAAATTGAAGTTTGTGGGATATTTGCCAGCAGGTTATAAGTTACTGGATGTGACTAAACGTAAAATCCATCTCTCCAGAGATGTTGAGTTCAATGAAGAGTCTATAGGTAAATCTAAATATGATGACTCTGACCCTATATTAAAGGAAGTTGACGAAACAAATGTTGATAGTATTGAAGTGGATGGAGAAATTAATAATATGCTAGACTTTGGTGATGTTATAGATTTGTGCTTTTTCATAGCTAATGCTGTTGAAAGTGATTGTCCATTGACCTTTGAGGAGGCGTTGAGGTCCTCTGAGTCTGATCGCTGGAAGAAAGCGATTCAAGATGAAGTTGATGCTTTGACTTCCAATGAAACTTGGAATGTGGTCAAACGTCCAACGGATGATCCAACAATCACGTGTAGATGGCTGTTTACTAAAAAGACTGATTCTGCTGGTAATGTTTTGTACAAGGCCAGGTTAGTGGCTCGCGGATTTCAGCAACAAAAAGGTTTTAATTTCACCGAAGTCTATGCTCCAGTTGCCAAACTGTCAACAGTTCGTGCGTTACTTGCCTTGAGTAATAAATTTAAATATTTTATTCATCAAATTGATATTTGTAGTGCCTTTTTAAATGGTAAAATTAAAGACAAAGTTTTCTTAGAAATTCCAGAAGGCATTGAACGTAATTTAGATAAAAATAGAAATGTTTTATTACTAAACCGATCCATATATGGATTAAAACAATCACCTAAAGTGTGGAATACTATGTTCCATGAATTTTTGGTTTCATTGGATTTTAAACCAGGCATAGCTGATGACTGTTTATATATTCATAAACAAGGAAATTCTATAGTTTATTTACTAACTTACGTTGACGATGTTATCATCAGCTCCAATAATAATGATTTAATAATAGACAATAAAAATAAAATTAGCAAAAAATTTAGGTGTAAAGACCTGGGAATGATTAATAAATATTTAGGTTTAAACATAAATTATGATCGTGAGAATGGACTTTTGGAAATAAATCAAGAATCTTTAATTGAGTCTGTTGCCAAACGTTTTGGTGTTTTGGATTGTATCCCCACACATTCTCCGATTGAACCCAAACTACAATTGCATCGTGATTTAAATGGAATAGATCGTAATTTGAATAATCAATATCAGCAATTGTTGGGTTGTCTTATGTATCTTATGTTGGGTTCTCGTCCAGATATCTGCTTTGCGATATCCTACTTCAGTCAATTTCAAAGCACAGCCACACACGAACATTATAAATATTTAATACGAGTTTTAAAATACTTAATAACTACTTCACAATTAAATTTGACTTATAATAGGGATAATAATAATAAATATATAATAGAAATCTACTCTGACGCTGATTGGGCAAATTGTGTCTCTACTCGCAAATCAATTTCTGGTAATTGTGTAAAAGTATTTGGATCTGTGGTTTCCTGGTCTAGTGGGAAGCAACCCACTGTTGCTCTCTCCAGTACTGAAAGTGAGCTTATTGCCTTGTGTGAAGCAACATCCGAAGGACTGTGGATGCAAAATTTAATTAATGACTTTCAGTTTGACCACTCTAAAAGATCCGTGATTTATGAGGACAATCAGAGCTGCCTGAGACTCATAAAGTCAGGTAGATGGAATTCCAAACGATCGAAACACATAGACACTAAGTATAGATTCATATGTTCACACGTTGACAAATCATTTATTTATATGTATATTCCAACGTCCCAACAATTGGGTGACTTGTTTACTAAAGGTCTGCCAAAGCCTGCATTTGTCAATTTTTTTAATGACCTAAATTTAATATAGCTGTTTGTGATTTATATGTTTACCATTTATATGTGTTCTGACAGTCATATTTTTACCATTTTATATATTTTATATTTTTATACGGACTGTGATAATTATCATACACGATTACACGAATACTTTAATATTTTAATACATTTATAATTATTAAGCTTCACCACGATATATATTAGTTTTTATTTCATTGGACTTTGTTTTGTCCAAATCATATATTCACGATATGTTTTTGTTCATATATGATTTGAGGAGGCGTGTGAGAATATGCTCCTCATGACCTCGCTCATAGTCGATATATTTAGTCGTAACGTGGTCGCTGCTTGTGACGTCATCCGCTATAGCTGATTGTATATTCGTATTTCAACTGTTAGTTAGTTGATCTCCAAATGTTGTTACGTGAACATAAAATAAAATGAGATCTTAAAAACTGAATCTTTTACTTATTGTGTTGACTTCAAAATTAGTGTTTCTTCAATGGTGTTCGTTTAAAATCATCGCTGGTTGTTGTTCTTATTCGGCTAATGTGAAATCTTTCATATTAGTGATCGTCACTTTCTCACAATATACATACTGGACTGCTAATACTGATAAAAAGCTGTGTTCAAAACAAACAGGCGTATCCCTTTTCAAAATGTTAGTTCATTATCAAATTTATTAATACTTATTGTCTTTTCCTTTGACTAGGTCTCTTCTTACCACAATTATTGCTTTTAATTACGAATTAAATCGGTAATGTTGTAGTTTTATAAAACTCAGAAGTTCAAAAATTTCAGTTAAATCAATTTAAAATTTGATTTATTGATGCATAGCTCTTATTGGTGGATATACCTAAATTTATGCCAACAATTTTTTCAATCTTTAAATTCCCATTTTCTTTAATTACACCTACTAATTTTTCAATTTTCAAATATGAATAACCTAGAACATTTTCCGAATGGTCGGGAACATTTTGAGCATACCAGTAAACTAACATTTTGAACGGTGATACAGGTGTCTGACTCAACTTCACCGGTTGTTAATTAGACTCTGTGTTATTATTATCAGTATTAGCAGTCCAGTATGTATATAGTCAAAGGTCCTACCTATAGAAAGCGTTTCTACAAACACGTGTACTTCCAACTAAATATATGATTGGAGTAAAATCTCAAAACGTGGGTTGTTTATAAACATTGGCCCACGAAGTACCTCACTTTTACACCGATTTCCGATTCTAATTGGTTGGAGTGTCGGGGTACTACGGCAAGAAGCGGCGTCTTTAGTCTGGACACTCAACCCCATGTTAAAACTGTTCCATGCGGTCTCCATCATATATATATATGTAAAAAGAACATTCTTCTTTTTTGAATAACTACAATCTCACCCTTTACTCTCGTTCTTTCATGTATTCGTGGTGTTTATTTTTGTTTGACCTACATTTGTAATTTGACACAATTCGACTATCTAATATTTACCGTTTCCAATCATGTTATCTTTACATTACGTCATTTCATGTATTTTCAACTCGACCATCTTATTGTTAAATGACATCATTTTTGACCATACTCGACATGACCATTTTCCTTTGTAACGAACGTCGATTTCATTTATCAAACTCATTCATTCATTCATTCGTCCGTTAATCGTCGTTTCAGAAAGACAGAAAATATTCAGTCGTATCTTCCTTCGTTTCTTTGTGTATAATAATCTTGAATTTTCTAATTTCACTACCGTTTTTAATCATGTCAATAAACTCTGCTTTTGATTACGAGTTCACGAAACTTTATTTACATGCAAATTAGATCGAGTGGAATACCTGGGAACAAACTTACATATATATATATATCCTCCAAGATTTCCTTGACAACTATATTCTTTAGGTTATCACCATGACCCAGTAAAATAGCATATGATCATTACCAAGATGTGACTTCGAAGTTAAAGTTGAGCTATTGTTTTTTGAAATTTTTTTGTCCATGATCAACTGAGGTATTTTTTGTTTGAGACCAGTTTTTTACTATATGACATATATATTAGCTCTGTTTGATAGGACTACACCAACTTACACCAACCTACAACAGGAGGGTGATTCCACAAATGTAGGAATGTTATATGACTTTGCGCCAAGTTTTACTTGAATATTTGTGGAATATCCCTATTGGTGTAGGTTGGTGTAAGTTAGTGTAATCCTATCAAACAGAGCTCTAAATTCAGAGATCCAGATTCTTGACCTAACATGGTAGCCAGAGTAAGAGGATCGAATTTTTAAAGTGTTTTATCGACAGGGATCAATTTCTATGAAATTTGTGTTTCATGTGTTCTTGTTTCATCAAATTGTAATTTAAATCTTGGTGTTGGATATGCGCAGGGAAGCCATCTGACTTTTTGTAATGTTTTAATGTTTTAATAGTTTAAAATCAAAATCGAAACATAAGCTCTGTTTGATAAGATTACACTAACTTACACCAACTTACACCAGTAGGGATATTCTACAAATATTCAAGTAAAACTTGGCGCAAAGTCATATAACATTCCTACATTTGTGGAATCGCCCTCCTTGTGTAGGTTGGTGTAAGTTGGTGTAATCCTATCAAACAGAGCTAATGTCATTATTTATTTCTGAGTCAATTTCTTTGTTAGATAAACTCATTTTTGAAGTGAGGTTGAAATCCAAAGAAAGGAATAAGTTAGTTAGAGATACTTTAATGCAATGATCGAGAATACAAATTTCAAGCTGTTGTCAATTTTGTACTTGGTTTTTGACTTGGGTTGATTCCAAGATGTTTCTACCATTCCAAGTAGAATCTCAGGTAAACACGTTTTTAAAGGATTAATACTAGTAATTAAAATTGAATTACCTTTAAATTTACTAACAATTAACTCATTAAGATTGTCAATTGCTTTATTGACCTTGGTTGCTATTAAACGATAAGTTTTGTTTTTACACGGAACTTTGAATAAATCTTGGTATACTTGGTATTCTTGGTTTACTTAGTTTACATATGTCGTTGACCTGCGAATAAGAACTTCATTAGGATCAAATTGTGGTTTGATATCATTATCAGTAAGTACATGTTATTTGTTTTATGCTAATGATGTTTTGCTCTATTTGTGGTACGACGTATACAGTTTTCAAAAAGAAATTAAAATTCCTATTCGAAGGGTAGTGGCAGATGGACATAATGATTTGCCCTTCACCAATCGCATAGAGAAAATGATCTTTTCCCGCTTCACCTAGTTTTAGTGGATCATCAAAAGCTCTATAATTAAAAACAGATTTAATGCTTGGTACCACATTGTTGGTAGCTCCACTATCAAGCATGAAGTATTTCTTATCAGTCACTCTTATATCTTGGTCACAAAACGTAATTAAATCTTGGTTAACTTGGTCAACTTAGTTTAACATATTGATTGACATCTTACTTGACAAACTATTTTGTGCTGGGGATGGCGACGTACAATTCTTGGAGATATGACCCAGGTTCTTGCATCCATAGCAATACTTCTAAATGTTAGTGTGGAATAACTCATTAATTGAGTTATTAAAAAAAAGGAACAGAATTTAGACTTAACAATGTTTATTGTAGAAAAGTACACGTAAGACTGACGAAAAAATACGGCAATATATCGAGAGTGCAGCTAATACTAACGGAGCAAGTAAAAACGTAGCAAAAACGAGAGATAGAGATAGATAAGTTAGGTGGCATATAGGTATTGGCGATATATTGATAAAAAGAGAATAAAGGAGTGAAGCTACGTGAACATTACTCCCCCCGGCTGAGGGAGTCTTCTTCCTCAGACGATATCAATTTCACAAGTCGAACAACAGATCGATTGTAGATTCCCGACGATGTTTGGACAGCAACATTGCAAACCAAACCTTCAGCATCAGGGAACACCGATATTACTCTTCCCATTGGCCAATTTAACACTGCTACATTATCTTCCTTGATAAGGACAATGTCGTTGATTTTGATGTTGGGCACTCGATTGTGCCATTTATTTCGGCACTGGAGCATATTCAAGTATGTTTTGAGCCATTCATGCCAAAATGACCGAATTACAGCTTGAGATGTAGCAAAACGAGTTTCTAAATTGATATTAGAATCAGCTTGATCGATTGGAGTTGCAAGTAGATGAGTGCCGACCAAAAAATGTCCAGGAGTGAGCACACCAAATGTTTCATCACATTCGCTGCGATAACATAGTGGACGCGAATTCAAGATAATTTCTACTTGACAAAGTATAGTATGAAGTTTTTCGTAGGTGAGCGTTTTGGTGCGAGTAGCCTTGACAAGTAGTGATTTGCCAGATTTTATGGCGGATTCCCATAATCTGAAAACCAGTATGAGCACGAAGACGAATACAAAAAATACAATTACGAATTACTTTTTTGATAGTATTATTGATACCGCCGACAAACCAATATTTATTTTCTAAATAAGATTAAATTAAAGCTCTCGAGCAATGAAAATACTTTTCATGCAAATGTGTAACAAATAATCGAACGAAGTTACATTTAGAGTTTAGAATAATTGGATGTTTTTTATCAAAAGGTAGTTGAGAATTTTTAAGTTGACCTCCAACTCTCATTATTTTTTCGTTATCCAAAAATGGGTTTAAAAATTTTAAACTACTTTTTTTACTTACGTTAGTTTTACTTGACAAGTAGTTTAAGTCTTTAGAATAATAGTTACGTTGGGATAAACAAATGATGTAATTTAAAGCATGATTACGTTCAGTGGAGTTTAATTCAGTTGTTTCGTAGTTAATATTTGATTTTCGAGAGTTGTTGAAATAGCGAAGGATGTAAGCAATTACGTTAATGAGTTTGTTGTATGAAGAATAATTAGAAAAAATTGAGACATCTACTGTAGATATAAGTGAATAAGTTTTTGTGGTACGAATCTCTGGAAGGTTTTCCTTAATTTGAAAGTTTACATTAATAAAATCTTCAAACTTTGACTTTAACCACTTCGGACCATTTAACCATAATGAGTTATCTAAAAATTTCATGACATCCATACCCCAGGTTGCGAGATCAGCAGGGTTGAATTTAGTTTCTACGTAATTCCATTTACTTACAGATACAATTTTTAAAATTTTATCAACACGATTAGAGACATATGTTTTAAGTTGTTCGATGGGATGTCTTAACCAACTAAGTACAATAGTAGAATCTGAGAAAGCAAAAATATTGTTAGTTTCAATTTCAAGGTTACAAGCGACACGATCAATCAGTTGGGATAACAATAAAGCAGCTTGTAATTCTAGTCTAGGTATTGTTAAAGCTTTAAGAGGAGCAATTTTAGTTTTAGCACAAATAAAATTAACAGAATGCTGTGAAAATTCATCGATACAATGCAAATATACGATAGCGCAGTAGGCTTTAGGAGAGGCATCACAAAAGCCAACGATCTGCCTAGATTTAATGTTATTTAAGTTAGTGTAACAACGAGGTATGCTAAAGTGTTTCAATAATAACAATTCACTTCGATATTTGGTAAATTTGGTTTGTAGACGATCGCTGACGGAGTCATCCCATTTCAAGCTTTCTCGCCACAAATCTTGTAAAATTATTTTTGCACGTACAGTTATGGGTGACAAAATACCAAGTACATCGAATATACGAGACACATCTGACAAAATAATACGTTTTGTTATGGTTTTAGGTAAAGGATTAATATTTAATGCAATACGAAATACATCTAGTTTAGGGTACCAAATTAGTCCTAAAATATTAACGAATTTATCATCTTCAAAAGAACGGGATTCTATGTTTTCGATAATCGAGTTATTTATACAGTTCAAAAATTCAACCGAGTTACTTTGGTACTTACGCAACGGAAAACCAAATTTTAGTAATGTTGAGTGTAGAGTTTTTTGAAGTTCTGAAGCAGTTTCTACCGAGTTGGCACCAGTTATGAGGTCATCCATGTAGAAGTCATTTCAAATGGCAATGGCAGCATGAGGGTTTGATTTTTCCATGGATCGAGCAACAATTTCAAGACACTTTGTAGCTAGGTACGAAGCAGGTGCAGTTCCATAAGTTACGGTACCAAGTTCAAAAGTCAATATGGGTTTGGTTGAATCTTGTCGCCACAAGATACATTGAAATTTACGATCATCTGGGTGTACCACAACTTGCCGGTACATTTTCTCGATATCAGCGCAGAATGCAATTTTATGTACACGAAATTTAACAATCATGTCGAAGAGTTCGGGCTGTAATGTTGGACCAACCATTAAATGATCATTGAGCGAAGTCCCAGATTGATCATTCGACGAAGCATTAAATACTACTCGATATTTGGTAGTAGTACTAGTCAATTTTTGTACAATTTGGTGTGGAATGTAGTATTTTGGAGTATGGATTTCAGCTGCGGTGAGTCGTCTCATATGGCCCAGTTGTTTATACTCAGTCATAAAACTGACGTATTCTCGACAAATATCAGGTGATGAAAAACGTTCGGATTTTTTCAGGATACCAATGGCTTTAGGGAACAAACTGCGTAGGCAATCGATGCTTGGCTTTATGGGGAGGCAAACGACAAATCGACCGGTGTCATCACGAGTGTAGGTTTTTTCAAAATGGTTTTCGATCATTTGATGTTCAGTGATAACATCTTGGTCGGATGATTTGGCTACGTTAGTATCCTCTTCAATTTCCCAAAACCTTTTGAGTTGAGCATCGACATCAATTTTAGTCAAACCACAATATGATTTTGAGGTTAGAAGCGAAGATTTTTCATTGTCACATCCTGAAACAACGAAACCAAACTTTGTTTCTCGAAGGGCCAAATTTTCAATGAAGTAGCGTTTTTCTTCTACTAGGAATTCATAGTATTCGGCTCCAATCACAATGTCAACATTTGAGTGGGGGAGTTTGCATTTGGCAAGGGGAAGGTTAGCAAACTCGTTTTTCAATTTCAGCATCATAGTAGTGTTGACCTTGTGTGGAATTTTGGGAATAACTTCCGCACAAATTTCAAATTCGAATTTAGAGTGTCGAGAGTGAAGAGTTATTTTAGCCATCAAATCCAATACTTGACTGACACCATCAATTATACCTCCCAGGGAAGTGAGTTCATCCGATTTGAATGTTGGAATGTTGTTGGCTTGTACGAACAGTTGTGATACGAGGTTGGGTTGGGAGCAGTTGTCAAGAAGCAGACGAGTGAGAACATTTTTTTGACCAATCGTAACAACAGCTACTGCAGTTGGAAGGAGGACAGGTTTTTTTGAACCAGTGACTGACATTGAAGTTTTGGGCACACCTGAGGTAGAGTTAGTCGAAGGTGTTTGCAAAATTCGAATTTTGCGCAAGATGTCCATTTAGACCACAACTCGTACCATGTTGTTTCTGCGCCTGATTTTGAGCAGCCAGAGCCAATTCAGAAGTCAGTGCAGGTTGTCTTGGTGCTTGGTGTACTTGGTGCAGGTGTCACAATATTTGACGTTACTGGAGCCAGCATTCTCATAACTTGGTTTGGATTCCTTGGTTGAAACACTTGGTTTTGCGTTGACGCTGATGTAGGATGTCTTGGTGTTTGTCACTGACCTTGGTTCACATTTGTATTTGTAGCTTGGTTACTTGGTTGTGTACTCCTACTTGGTTAGATTGGTTGTTGAGGCATCATCGACTTCTTCCTCTCAACATAGTCAAGAAGAGCAGCTCGTAACGTCTCCTCATTTATGTTTCCACCCAGTCATGTATACAACATATCAATTGTAATTTCAAATACCAGATTCAGCTTCTGAATAAGTTTTATCAGCCAAAATGCTGGAGACGACTCTTGGCCTAGTTCACTCATCTGCCGCCGATATTGATCGAACCGTGAATAGAAGAGGACTAAATCTTGGTTTTCTTAGTATTGGAGGTTATCAAGTTTATTCATAATCTTTATTAAATCATAAATTGATTTACCTCTATATTTCTTGATTAAGTCTTGGTATACATCGAACGCGGTTTCATGATGCATCGTCACAGTCTTGATTGGATTTGTCAGCAAATTCAGAAGAAGATTCTGTACCTGAGCATCAATTGCTCGACTTAGATTCTCATCAATTCCCAACTGGACCACCCGTTTAGATGTGATCCATTTGGTTACACCACCAGCAGCAAGATCATTACAAATGATCTTGTCCCAACTTTAAAAATTTAATTTTCCTTTTAGTTTCTCATTCACATAGTATGTGTGAATGGGTACTATAGGTACCATATGGTATTGGCCAATAGCAGGATAGCACTGATACGGAAAAGTATTTACTTGGTTACTTGGTGTACTTGGTGAACTTGGTAGACTTGGTAATTTTGGTATTCCTGGTGGTGATACAACTTGGTTTTCATGTGCTAAACCCGCATTTCACACAGGAATCGAACTCACAAGAGACAAATGCAGATGCTGTGGGAAGAAATGTTGTCTTGGTTGATTTACAACATGTGACATGAGATAATTTCTCATATCAGCTGGAGTCTTGGTTATATTTGCGTAACTAGGTTGAGTACTTGGATATCTTGGTTGAACACTTGGATACCTTGGTTGCTAGAACGGTGTTGTTGTAGCCATAGAAGTTAATTGATAATACAGATACGTAACTTGACTTGGTTTAAGGGGAATGTAGTCATACGATGTCGTATAAACTTGTTGATTTGTGATTACATTACTTGGTAGCAGCACTACACTTGGTTGAGATGAACCACTTTCCAAAGTTATCTGCTCATCCCTTGGTATTCTTGGTTGTCTTCTACTTGTATTTATTGATGTTTCATCATTTGGCATCAACGAAATCATCTCATTTTGATTTACTCGGTTTTGTTGATCTTGGTTTGTACTCATCGTAGGTGTCTGATCTTCGATACATACAACTACCAAGTTCAGATCACCTAGTGGAATTTCGTCCGTCACAATATTTTCGGTGATATTATGTTGTGTAACAATTTTCTCACTGTCTTGGTTTAATGATACTACTAAATTTCGTACCTCTTCTTCTTGGTTTTTCTCATGGTTTATTTCTTGGTTCTCACTACTTGGTTTCATTGTTGTAGAACTATTAACGGGATCGGATAATTCCTTCTCCAAAGAGGGATTGTTAATAGCTAATTGTTCGATGGAATCGGCAATTTTCTTCTCGATGATAGTATTGAATTTCACCTTACGTACATTTAGAGGAACAGCCGTTTTCTTAGTCGATCTCGGTGATGGTGATTTAAATGGCGTCTTTCTAGTGACTAGCGCCATTCGCAAACTATACTTTTTTGAAACACGGCACTTCACTCATATTAATCTATTTTTACGTATTTATTTATTACACATATTATTACGCAATTATTAAAGACGTAATTTATAATTTAGGCACAAACTTGGTGTATTTCTTGGTATATTTTTTGGTAACTTGGTTTGAACACGCTTGTTTTGCCATCGTGTACGTTTGAATCATCTCCAGGTACTCGTCAGTCACATTATTAGCTATCAGGAAAATCGTCTTCGCATTTTCCTTCGACCAAGCATCTCCCCTATTACGAACAGTCGGTAAAGAATCAGTTAGTAAATTACCCAACAAATCTTTCGCCAAGAACAGCTCCATCCAGAACTTCCAGGTTCTGCCATTTTGCCCATTAAACGGCTCGAAACAATTCAGCTTCTTAACGTCCATCTCGATGACAGGTAACGATGATCAGTTGCACCGCAAACAGCAATTTCAGAAACTATCAGATGCGCCGACCAACGATTCAACTCGAACGAGATCACAGGAACAGCGAGAAGCGAACATATTAAAAGATGAAAAATAAATTAGAAGGCATGATTACTACTTGGAAGAAGCGATCAGGATTCGACAGCACATTATTGACGAATTAGAACAATGGCGACCAAGTTGACATCCAGGTAACTGGGCCCATAACCTGTGAAGAAATAGGAATTATCAACGGATCAAACTGAATAAAAATAGCGACGAAAGACTTTAATTGACCAATGACATCGAATGAAAATCAGACACACATATTACAAACACATAAATAAAACAGAAATATTCACTTTCACAAACTTTTTATTTCCACATAAAAATGGTGGAGATGTTAATTCATCAACGTTTGATGAGCAACAAGAGGCACACAAAAAAATATTATCACAGTTGGGTTTCAAACATAAAATCACAGATTACAAATAATACTAAAAACAGTGTTACCACAACAAATTATATGTGAGAATAATAGGCTAGCGTATAATATAATTTGCTATCATTCTCACAGACATATATATATAGAGCGGTGATGATGATGAAGAAGGAGATGATGTGGGATTTCGTTACAACACCCCCCTGAAATTTTACCATTCGAGTTCTTCATCCATACTTTCGCTGAAATTAAATAAAATAAAAATAAAATAACAATTGATTGACAAAAATATTATGACAATTAAAATATTTAAAAAACAAAAAAAATGATTATGGTAACTTGGGTGGAAATTAATTTTGGTTAACTGTGCTCCGAAAATTTTATAAATAATGATGAATAGAAGAATAAAATATGATAAAATAGAATAAATACTTTGGTAAAATGCATAGGAATATTCAATATAAAATATGTATATATAAAAAATGGTAATGTGTAATAAATATGTGTAAGTAAATGGTAACGTGCAAAAATAATTTTCAAGTAATAATGATTAATAAATGATTCATCGTAGCTTGTGCTGAAATAAATTTACTTTTATTATATCTAGAGTGTCAAAAACTGCTATGATTTGCAGCGGTACTAGATGGAGCATGGATTGTCTGTTTGGAACAATTCCATTCTATCAAATCACCATTTGTAAAAATCATAAATCCAGTAATTGACATTCCCTTTTGTAAATTATTTGGATTAATATTGCTATCGTCTACCTGAGGAGCATACGAAGCATCCACATAAGCCTGAATTCCATCTCCCTCAGATTTGTAAGTTAATGTATAATTTTTTGTTGAGCTTATGTACCTAAATATTCTTCTTATGTAATTTTTGAGTGTATCATTAGAATTGTTTTGGAAACGGGAGAAAAAGTTTACTGGAAATAATATATCGGGTCTGGTTCATCTGGCTAAGTACAATAATGCCTCGATCATAGATCTGTACTCCGTATCGTCTTTCCCATTTTCTATTTTTTCAATTTTTAGACCAGTCTCCATTGGTGTGTTTGTCTTTTTTACTTCTGATATTCCAAATTTCTTAATCATTTTATTGATATGTTTTTGCTGGGATAATACTATTGTTCTATTTTCTATATTTCTTTCAATTTCCAGTCCCACAAAAAATTTTGGACTATTAATGATTGTGATTGTGAATGATTTTTCAAGTTATTCATTAATTCTAGTTATTGCCATTTGTGTATTTGAGGATATTAGGATATCATCCACGTAACTTAGAAAATATGTATTTTCGTTATTAACATTCATTTGATATAAACACCTATCTGCCTTTCTTCTTAAAAAAGCCATTTCTTTTATTTTTGTGTCCAATAAGTCGTACTAAGATTTGCTCGATGTTTTAAGTATGTATATTGATTTTTTTAATTCCAAAACCTGATTCTCATTAATATTTATTCCCTCTGGCCTTTTTACATAAATTGGTTTTATAATAGGGGAATTCAGGTAGGCCATTTTTACATCATACTGTACAAGTATTAGTTTCTGTTTATTCACTATGGAAAGTAACAACCTGATGGTGATTTTAGGTGTTCAGGCAATACGGGGATTCGAACCCGTACCGGCTGAACACCTGAAACCTCCCTTGTTCACCGTCACAAAAAGCAGCACCGTACTCACTCAACCACGGTGCCGGGTGACGGTGTTCGAGGGAGTATGTACTTATATGTGCCAACGTAGTGTGGCGGCTGCCACACCACTCCCCCCCAGTATGCGGAGCGTAAATACGGTTACCTATACGGAGGCGCCTAGGTAGGGACGTACACTGGAACGTGGTGATGCCATTCCCTCCATCACCGCTCCATGGCATTTGCCCATCAGCGCCGTCACGCACAGAAATGGCGGTGTGACGCACCACAGTTACAGTTGGTTCAACTAGTGTCCGAGAGATGGCGTGAATAACCATACCTTGGATCACGTCGAGGTCACCACTTTAGGTGTTCAGGCAATACGGGGATTTGAACCCGTACTGGCTGAACACCTGAAACCTCCCTTGTTCACCGTTACAAAAGGCAGCACCATACTCACTCAGCCACGGTGCTGGGTGACGGTGTTCGAGGGAGTATGTACTTATATGTGCCAACGTAGTGTGGCGGACACCACAGTGATTATGGATGCAACAAAGCCATGTGATTCTGTTATATTATACACTGTTTGATCTTTAAAGCCTCTTGCCACTAGTCTTGCCTTTGGCTTAGGTTACTGTGAAGAAACACGAACTATCAATGGATCGAATTGTATGAAAATATCAACGAAAGACTTTAAATGATTGTAGACATCGAACGAAGACTAGACACACATATTACGAACACATAAATAAAACAGAAAATATTCACTTTAACGAACTTTTATTTCCACATAAAAATGGTGGAGATGTTAATTCATCAACGTTTGATGAGCGACAAGAGGCACACAAAATATAATATCACTGTTAGGTTTCAAACATAAAATCACAGATTACAAATAGTATCAAAAACAGTGTTACCACAACAAATGATATGTGAGAATAATACGCTAATGTATAATATAATTTGCTATCATTCTCACAGTTACCATACTCATCGTATTTAATAGTAAATATCCACCTGGTATCAATTAATTTTTGACGATCATAATCCACTATATCGCAAACATTCATGTCATTTAATGAGTTAAACTTATCATTTATTGCGTTTACCCATTCTTTTCTAAAAGGATTATTATTTATTTCACTAAAACTTTTGTGTACACAATCTTCTATATATGTTTTGTTATAATTAATATTGATATTCATTATGATGGGATTTATTATACCAAGGTCTTGTTCATAATTCGCTGGTTTAATTATTAATGTTTTATCAGCTGTTTCGAGTGATTTAATATTTTGGGACTCATCTACCCTTACATCACATGCAATGTACAACTTGGTGTCAAATGAATCCCTTAAACAATAACCTGTGTTTGTATATCCCATCATAATACTTTTTTTTGCTCGATGTGCCAATTTGGGATCAATTTTGTTTTTCAATTTTGATTTAGCTTTTGTTGCATTTTGCTTTCTCACCTCTAAGGGGATATGTCTGTACGTTAACAAGCCGAATACTTTTAAATTTTTTAAGTTGGGTTTTATGCCACAAAATAGTTCATATGGTGTTTTAAAATCTATGTTGGCTTTTGATGGTGAGTGATTTATTAAATAAGCTGATGTTACTATGGCATATGACCAATATTTAATATCGAGATTGGCATCTATGAGCATGGCTCTTACTCTCCTCATTAAAGTTTGGTTTTGCCTTTTGGATACGCCATTCAGTTCAGGAGAATAAGGAACCACATAATCCATTGTGATGCCATTCTCTGTACAGTAATTAACTATTTTAGCATCAGTGTACTCCTTTGCATTGTCACATCTAATTGTTCCAATGGAAAAATTGGGAAATTTGTTTTTCATAGACATTATTATATTTTTAAATTCATTTGCTACTTGATTTTTTGTTGAAATTGGTATTACAAACGTGTATTTTGAGTAGTGATTAATAAAGGTTAAAATATATTTTTGGTTGGCAATAGATGGTGTAAATGGACCCATTATGTCTGAAGAGGTTATTTCTAATTTCCTTGTTGGCTTTGTTCTCATTCCATTATGACCTAGTTTCGTATTATTTGCTATGCAACAGATTTGACAGTTTTTAAAATCATCGTCCCTAAAATTTAAATTTTCTGATATACCTATTGATAAATTTTTTAATTTTTGGATGTATCGTGCGTTCAAATGACCTAACCTTCTGTGAATTACCATTTTTTTATTAAATTTATTATTATTATTATTATTTTGAACATTATTCATATCATCAGTGTTATCATCATTAATTGATTTTTCATAATTTGATATTTGTTCATAATTATTATTATTATTCAATTCACCGCCTCAGATAAATCACCATTTTCTATAGACGTGCTATTATTATCATCTTCTTGTATTTCTAATTCAACAGTAAAATTGTCCCATTTGTCCTCATTTTCTTGGGTTACAGGGCATATTTTCGTATAATCTTCTAATTCTTGATCAAAGTTTTGTTGATTTTTTTTTATATAATTATCATTATTATTATTTTGTGTGTTATAGTGTATGTAAAATATGCCATTCTCTTTTATAGCAGTTATTAAAATTTCACCACTTTCTATGAAATATATATTTGCTCTGTCTTTTTGTTGGTCGATATTTACTGTGCCCGTATTTGTGATTTTTATAGAAGAACTTATATCAATGTTTAAATCGGGTACATAATGTACATCATTTAATTCAATTAAAGATTGTATTTTATTTGAATTTTCGACTTTTATAATCATTTGACCAGTATAGGTAGCATACAAAAAGGCATTTTTACCAGCATATTGAAGTTTAATGGGGGTGATAAATTTTTTAATGTTGGTTAATTTATTTATGTCAGATGTCAAATGGACTTCTGCCGCTCCATCCAAAATTGCTTTATTGTCTAAATTCGTATAATTTTCATTGTATTCATCATTTTTAATTTATTTATTTAATAACCACTCATTTGAATCATTTGAGTATTTTTTAATCATACAGGACATTTTTACCTGTTGTTCAGGATTTTCTTTTTTATTCGTATTATTATTATTTTGTGTTGGTTTAGGTGGATAATTATTTTGATTTTTTTTAGTATTTTCATTATTATTATTTTGTTAGGGACTATTATTATTACAATTTTGAGCTATATGTCCATTTTGGCCACATTTATAACATTTTGGGTTGTTTGGGTTATAGTTCCTATTATTACCTCGATAATTACTATTATTACGATAATTGTTTCCCCTATAGTTACCATTTCCATTATTATTTGAATTATTACCATTACTGTGTTGTAGGTTTGACTCATTACCATTATTATTCAAATTATTCGTACCATTATTCCTATTATTATTTCTGTAATTATTATAATTATTTCCCCTATAATTATTTCTTCCTTTATAATTATTGTTTCGACCTCTATAGCCATTACCATTACCGTTGCCATTATTTCTAAAATTATTATTATTATTGTAATTATTATTTTGTTTCTTCAATGTTTGATCTCTAAATTTCTGATCTGCATCCTCTCTCAAAATTCGTTTAAAATTATCTATATTTTTTTCATTGGGGTAAATTTTCAAACTGCATTTTTGCCAGGGCCTGTTCATAACATAATGCAAGTTGTACATTTTCTAATTCCTCATCTTCACTTACTTCTTTTCCACTATCTCTTACATCTGTAACAAGCTCATCCCATTTTTTAAGGAATCCTCTCATGTTACCTCCTGGTTGAAATCTGAACTCCATCCACTTAGATTTAGCCATATTAGCTGTTACTAATATTTTTGTACCCTAAATATTGTCTAATTTTTTTAACATCATGATGGCTGTATTACAATCTCTAATTTGTTTCGTAATATCATTGGAAACTCTCTCAAGTACAAATGCTTTGGCATTGTCTTGCATCTTACAATAGTTTATCATTTCTCTATCGGGCCTAAAGTTCAAATCATTAATGTGGGTTATGTAGGATTGTAAGAATTCGTGTTCCCCGAAGATGTTGTAATAACCAGCACCCCTTATGGCTGAAATAATCATTATCCTCCAATCCAAGTAGTATTTCCCATTGAAAACTTTCCCTAATGGAGCTTGGATGGGTTTTATTTCATTTGCATTCGACATGATTTTCTCTTCAATTTTTTTGAAACCTAATAATTTTTCTTCTTTATTCGTGATTGGTACATATTTTTTATTTTCAATTACTTCTTTTTCTATTTTACTTAAAAAGTTTTGCTCTTTTAGTTCTATTTTTTCAAATTCTTTTTCACTATGATTAATTTTTTCTTTCTCTTTTTCGTCCAGTTTTTTTTTTACTTTAAATTTTAAATATTATTTAAAAAAATCTATTCATAAATTTTTTTTCTGATTCTAATGAACTGTATATTCGAGATGAAAAATAATTTTGAGTTGAATCAGATATTCTAATATATTTATTTGAGCTTATTTCCTCTACCTTTCCGGAAATATCTATTGTAAAGGATTCGAGTATAATTTCTCCTGTAAAATATGTGTAAAAAGGGAGATTGTACGTTTCTAATTTCAAATCAATCACTTTCTCACCTTCAAACTTCTTAAGCAATTCCTCTAATTCTTCTTTTTCAATCTTGTATTCACCTATTTTACTCTCTAACGTATTTACTATCATGGACATATATATATTATTGAGAGAGAAAAAATTATTTTAATCTACCTCAAATACAATACTTTCAAACACAAAAAATAATTTAACTATAGAATATAATACCTTTACATGTAAAAATTTTCTACATCGATCCCTTGTTGCGCAGGTTTTGTTGGTGTGGATTTCCAATTTCACTGTCGTAGTCTTCGCTGAATTTTGATGAGGGTTGGCCTAAAAATTATGTTCTCCGTTGTTTGCGATCTCTGGTAGAGTCTTCGAAGACGGGAGCAGAAAATTTTCTCTGGTGGTTCACTGTATCGTTTGGCAGTCCTTTCTGGATTGTAGTTCTTTGACTTCCCGGTTCGGCCATTATTGGATCAGGAACAATTTGGTTTAATTGTATTTTTCGACTCACGAAAAAAAAATTTTTATAAAATTAAAAAATTCGAGTTTAACTTTCTCAATTGCACAACACTTTTTCGTGTATTATTCAAGTAGAAACGACAAAAATTTATGCACAAAAATGAATCAATTTCAAAAATAAGTCTGCTTTTTTTATAATAAAATTTTTTACTAACTCTCTTAATGTTCTACCTCAGCGATGGCTACCATGATGTGAGGTTGTGTGTGGTGGAACCGAAAAAGAACAAGAGAAATGTATTCACGATAGAATTTATTAGCAGACTGAAAAAGCATTTTGAATTAAAATATAATATTATACAGAATGGTGAAGCACATCGTTATCATAGTCCGAAAGTGAAGGAAGTGATTTGTGAACAGAGTAGTGTGTATGACATATATATATAGCGGTGATGATGATGATGAAGAAGTAGATGAGGTGGGATTTTGTTACAACACTATTCTAAACAAACCCGACTAACTTTTTCCTCCTATGTCTTGGAAATTGATAAAGAAATTTTGTATGTATTTTTCAATCAAATAGCAGTCTATGTTAATTCTGTATAGTCAAAGGTTATAGTCTTTGACTATTGTTGTTCTACACTCCACCCAAACTCGCTTATATTGATTTGATCCGACTTGCCCATCTCTAGGTGTAGAACCTGTTTGTTTTGTATTTGGTTCTTGGTTCTTGGAACCTTGTTATTTACAGCTCTTTTTATGTGATAATCATTGATGATAGTTTGTTCTTGTGAGAATGATAGCAAATTATATTATATGTTAGCTTATTATTCTCACATATCATATGTTGTGGTAACACTGTTTTAATAGTATTTGTAATCTGTGATTTTATGTTTGAAACCCAACTGTGATAATATATTTTGTGTGCCTCTTGTTGCTCATCAAACGTTGATGAATTAACATCTTCACCATCTTGTGTGAAAATAAAAGTTTGTGAAAGTGAATATTTGGTGTATTATTTATGTGTTCCTAATATGTGTGTTTGATCTTTTTTCAATGTTATCGTTCAATTAAAGTCTTTCGTCGTCATATTTGTCTGGCTGGACCAGTTGATAATTCCTATTTCTTCACAGGTTATGGGCCCAGGTACCTGGATGTCAACGTGGTCGCCATTGTTATAAATCGTCAATGTTATGCTGTCGAATCCTGATCACTTCTCCCAAGTAGTAACCATGTCTGCTAATTTATTTTTCGTCTTTTAATATGTTCGCTTCTCGCTGTTCCTATGATCTCGTTCGAGTTGATTCGTTGGTCGGCGTATCTGATAGTTGCTGAAATTGCTGTTTGCAGTGCAACTGATCGTCGTTACCTGTTTTCGAGATGGACGTTAGGAAGCTGAATAATATTAAACCGTTTAATGGGTGAAATGGCAGAACCTGGAAGTTCCGGATGAAGCTGTTGTTGGCGAAGGAATGTTTGGGTAATATAATAACTGATTCTTTACCGACTGTTTGTAATAGGGGAGATACTTGGTCGAAGGAAAATACGAAGGCGATGTTCCTGATCACAAATAATGTGACTGACGAGTACCTGGAGATGATACAAACATACACGATGGCGAAAGAGATGTTTCATGTGCTGACTAATTTAATTGACAATGGAAATGACCAGACGCTGATGGACTTACGAGGAGAGTTGTATGCTAAATGGTATGTTTTTGGTGCTGATTTGTAGAAGTATCTTCTTGATTTTTGCGCTTGATGTCGTCGCTTGACCAAATTGGGAGACCTAACAACCACGAAGCAGTTTATCCTGGTGTTGCTGAGATCGCTGCCCGCCAAATTTTTTCCAATCAAAGTTGTTCTGGAGGATGCAGAAGTTGTCACCTGGGATGGTGTGTTTATGAGATTGAACAATTTCCGGTGTGAACTATCTTCGGATAGCAAGTTGACAACTAGAGGTAACTCTCAAAGTTCTGTGTCTCTAAAACCTTCATCAGTACTGTTGCTGGTGAAGAGAATCTGTTTTTTGGCAACCATAACAATGTCAGTCGTAATTCTGGTAATTTTAATGATCATTTCAATCGTGGCCAGTCGCAAAATCGAAACAATAATCATGGTTTTAGTCGAAGAAGATCTCACTGTAATAATAGTAATAATTTTCACAATTCATCTTCTGATATTGAAGGTCGAAATTTTAGTAAAATAATCACAATTTAGGTTCACAGAATAATAATAATTTTAATGGAAATGGTCGAAATTGCAGTAATGATAGTGGTCAGTCTAAGATCAAATGTCATTTCTGCAACAAAATTGAGCATATAGCTCGTAATTGTTTTGTTAAGAATAGGAATAAT
Source organism: Ericerus pela (assembly GCA_011428145.1). Classification (NCBI taxonomy): domain Eukaryota; kingdom Metazoa; phylum Arthropoda; class Insecta; order Hemiptera; family Coccidae; genus Ericerus; species Ericerus pela. The sequence continues at coordinate 166,848 of WOFM01000330.1, forward strand.
AATCAAGAAAATCACAATCACAATAATTTTAATAGATCTGATGATCGCAGTAATAATTCTAATAGGAATTCTACACAGATGTGCAATGATGATAATAATAATGTTAATGACGAATGCTCTGAAGTGGGCTTTAGTTTCACAGTTAATAATAATAATAAAATTAATGATTTTGAGAATAATAAAGATGATAATTTAATCCCTCGAACCACATTTGTTGTTGATAGTGGATGCACAATTCATATTATAAATGATATTAACCTATTCAGTGAATATATTGAATTAATTAAACCCCATAATATTTGTGTTGCGAAAAAGGGAGTCTTGCTTTTCGTCACGTCTGTTGGTACGGTAAAATTAAAACTTTTAAATGGAATTATAATCGAATTGAAAAACGTAAGGTATGCTGGGGAGCTGCCACAAAATCTGCTTTCTGTGAAACAAATGAGCAAGTTGGGTTTTGATACTCTTTTTAGAGAGGAATCAGTTGAGGTCATCCAACGTTGCAGTAGAAAAATTGTAACCACTGGTATTAGCGTGGACTCAGATTTGTACACGATTGATTTTTTGAAAATGTCAAGTCAATCGTGCAATCTGACGGAGGATGAATCAAGTCCACTGACTGTGTGGCATAGGCGCCTTGCTCATTTGAATGTTAATGATGTTTGGTTGTTGTCAAACAGAGGTGTAATACCGAACATTGACTCCAACCGCAGATTGTTGTGCGAACCCTGTGTAATGGGGAATCAGAGATGCAAACCTTTCCTGAGGCATGAACGAAAAACTAAAAAGCCTCTTGAATTGGTGCATACTGATCTCTGTGGTCCGATAAATCCTCCTGCATATAAAGGAGTGAAATATTTTATGACGTTTATAGATGATTATTCCAATTTTTGTTATGTGTACCTACTGACAAGTAAAACGGAAGCGTTCACGAAATTTAGGGAATATCACGAAATGGTCTCAAATAAATTTGGATATAATGTAAAAAGACTCCGCTGTGATCGTGGCACAGAATACACAAATACAACCTTTCAGTCATATTGTGCTGAGAAGGGAATAATTTTTGAACCTACAGTTGGTGGCTGTCCCCAGCAGAGTGGGAAGGCTGAGAGGATGAACAGGACACTTTGTGAGAGGGCGAGAACAATGTTATTCGAGAGTTGTCTTGACAAGATCTATTGGTCAGAAGCCATATTGTGCTCTGTCTACATAGTGAATAGATGTCCGACAAATAAGGACTTTGTACCCTTTGAGAGGTGGTTTGATGAAAAATATGATTATACAAAATTAAAGACTTTTGGATGCGACGCATATATGTTGTCATTCAAACATGATTCTAATAAATTTAAAATTAAAAGTGAGAAATTGGTTATGGTAGGGTACTCTTCTTGTGGATACAAATTATTGGACACAAATGCAAAGGAAGTGCGTCTGTCACGGGACGTTGAATTCTTCGAAAATAAAATAGGCAATAATAGTAATAAGTACACAAAAGATGATAGTATTTTTAATGAAGCCACAGAGTCTAACTTGGAGAATATAGAAGTAGAAGGGGATCTAAATTTGGATTGTTTACCACAGGAGGCGACTGATCGTGATGGCATTGCAAATTGTATATATGTTGCTGAGGATGGCATCCCTTTGACGTTTGAGGAGGCGATAGTTGCACCTGACAGTATGATGTGGAAAGAAGCTATTTCAGATGAAATTAAAGCTCTGGATTCCAATCAGACTTGGCAGGTGACCAAATGTCCAAAGGGCGCCCCCACCATCACATGTCGCTGGATATTTAATAAAAAATATGATAATAATAATAAAGTCCTGTATAAGGCCAGACTTGTTGCCAGAGAGTGTCAGCAGAAGAAAGGATATAACTTTGATGAAGTTTATGAGCCGGTGGCGAAACTTTCGACTGTTAGGACACTGTTGGCAGTTAGTAATAGATTAAAATTTTATATTGAACAGATAGACATATGTAGTGCCTTTCTAAATGGTATTCTGTCGGAAGATGTATATCTTGAGATACCAGAAGGTATAGGAACACAGATAAATAAACACAAGAATGTATCAAAATTAAATAGGTCGATTTATGGTCTGAAGCAGTCGCTTAAGTTGTGGAACAGATTGTTCAACGAATTCCTTGTCTCTCTTGGTTTTGTGCAAAGTAAGGCTGATGACTGCTTATATATTTTCACAAATAAAAATAATAACTCTATAGTATTATAATAAGTTCAAATAATCAAACACTAATCACATATTTTAAAAGGGAAATTAATAAAATATTTAAATGTAAAGACCTGGGAAAAATTAATAAGTACCTAGGATTAAACATTAATTACAATCGTGACGAAAGCATCTTGGAAATTGAGCAGAGAGGTCTCATTGAGACTGTTGCGAAGCGTTTTGGTGTTGAAAATTGTGCACCTACCTACACACCTATTGACCCCAAACTCCAATTGGACAGGGATCTCAATGCGTGTGATAGTGTGTTGAAAAACGACTACCAGCAGCTCTTGGGATGTCTAATATACCTAATGCTAAGGTCACGGCCTGATATTTGCTTTGAAATATCGTATTTTAGCCAATTTTCCAGTCATGCTACTGATGAACATTTTAGGTATTTACTACGGGTTCTTAAATATTTAGTAACCACAAAAGATAAGAAACTAACATTCCCAAATGAACATGATAATAATAACAATATTATAGGAACAAATTCTGATGCCGATTGGGGTAATTGTGTGGCTACAAGACGGTCAATCTCTGGATATTGTGTCTTTGTCTATGGCTCACTGGTGTCCTGGTCCAGCAAAAAGCAGCCAACTGTAGCGTTGTCTAGTACTGAGAGTGAGCTTATCTCCATATGCGACGCCACTACTGAATCCATTTGGTTTAGATATTTGTTAACTGATTTTTGCATTCAAGTTAAAGACAAGGCCACGATTTATGAGGATAATCAGAGTTGCTTGGCGCTCCTGCATTCGGGGAAATGGAATACTCGCAGGTTTAAGCACGTAGATGTAAAGTACCGTTTTGTATGCGATCATGTAAATGTAGACTTTAAATATTCGTACGTACCAACTATGCGACAGTTGGGTGACGTTTTCACAAAGGGCTGCCCGAGGCCTAAATTTGTTATGTTTTGTGAGATGTTAAAATTGTTGTAACTTTTTGTATACGTTTACCATATATGTTAATATTTTTTCACGTTGTAATTTTTGTTGTTGTTGACTTTTGTCATTTTTATGTAATACCAATTTATAGTTTTAAGTCGTTAATTTAGTAATTTGTTTTATATTGACATTTCGTATAATTATAATTTGAGGAGGCGTGTGAGAATGATAGCAAATTATATTATACGTTAGCTTATTATTCTCACATATCACATGTTGTGGTAACACTGTTTTAGTAGTATTTGTAATCTGTGATTTTATGTTTGAAACCCAACTGTGATAATATATTTTGTGTGCCTCTTGTCTCTCATCAAACGTTGATGAATTAACATCTTCACCATCTTGTGTGAAAATAAAAGTTCGTGAAAGTGAATATTTGGTGTATTATTTATGTGTTCGTAATATGTGTGTTTGATCTTCTTTCGATGTTATCGTTCAATTAAAGTCTTTTGTCGTCATATTCGTCTGGCTGGACCAGTTGATAATTCCTATTTCTTCACAGTTCTGTACTTCGAATTATGTGTCCATCGTAGATGGACCTAATAAAGTTTGGTCTGAGTAAACTTCTCGTATTTTTTGTGTGTTACTAATTTTTCCATTGCGTTTTAACTCTACATAACCAACAGGTTATGGGCCCAGTGCTATGTTCTGGTAAAATGTATTTGTTTTAATATTTATTCATTTTTTTTACTAAGTTATGTTCTCCTCATGGCAAATGCTTCAAAGAGAACTTTTCAAGTTTGTACAAAGTCAGTAATCTTTTGTTTGAGCACGCCTTCGATGTTTATGTCCGTGTTATGATTTGGTGTTCCGTTGTGAAGCTATTTTAAATTATGGAAGAGTCCCAGCCTTTCTTTCAGAAGCTGGATGCGCTAGAACGTAGCGGTGGTGTTGGCAGATTCAGTGGACACAATTATGAGGTTGGTGTTTTCGTTTGTTCATGACAATTCATGGCGAAGGCTTTGCTCAGTTGCTGAGACGTGAACTCCCTCCATTACAAGATTAAAGTTTGAGTGGGAAATTAGTTTCAGTGTTCTCGGGTGAACGAATGAAAAAAGTCGTGTTCGTTCACACAACCTGAATATTGTTAGTACGTGCTATTGAGAGTAGTTGCGCTACATGTTAGTGAGCGAGTGTAGGTGGAGTGCAGAACAACAATTATTTTTGTTTTGTTCACAATGATTATCCTTTTATACATCTTAGCTTTTTTACAGTTACCATTTATGTAACTTTTTGTAGTCGTTTTGAAATTTTAATGTTCCTACTAGATGATACAATTTTTAATGTATATGTCAATTTGTTTTATTCTGTGATATGTTTTTATATTATGTAAAATAATTTATTAATTGCAAATTTGGGGGAAGTGTTGATTTGATCAAACTTGCCCATCTCTAGGTGTAGAACCTGTTTGTTTTGTATTCGGTTCTTGGTTCTCGGAACCTTGTTATTTACAGCTCTTTTTATGTGATAATTATTGATGATAGTTTGTTCTGTACTTCGAATTTCGTGTCCATCATGGACAGACCTAATAAAGTTTGGTCTGAGTAAACTTCTCGTATTTTTTGTGTTTTACCTATTTTTCTATTGCGTTTTAACTCTACATAATCAACAGCTTACTAACTTTTAGCGCAACTACTTTCGATAACGCGAACCAACAATATTCAGGTTGTGCGAACAAACACGAATTTTTTCATTCGTTCACCCGAGAACATTGAAACTCATTTCCCACTCAAATTTTAAACTTGTAATGGAGGGAGATTGTTCATCTTCCTCAAACTTGTAAATCATACTTTAGATCATTGCATTATAGTATCTCTAACTAACTTGTTTCTTTCCTTGGATTTCAACCTCACTTCATGGTAGGCAGAGCTGAGATTCCTGAACAGTTAGTACAGAGTGATACTTAATCTTTCATTTTAATGAACCCCCTTTAGTTTGGTAAAAATCAAGTGAAATTTCACAGGACGATTAAGCTTAAAAATAAGTTTGAATAAAGCAGGTTACAAATGATAAGGTTTTGGAAACAAATTGCTAATTGCACATCAAATTGTGAAAGAACCATAAAAATTAAAGAAAAAAATTATAAAAAATTATTAAATATCTTCGAAAACGAAAAAATAACAGACATAAGAATTAATTTAACTGACTTTCCATTCTGGAAAACATTTTCAGGAGAAATAGTTTTAGAAACTTTCTCAGTAGATGTTATTGGAATAATCCATTACAAAAGAGGTATCGAAGTCGCAAAATTCATAGAAATCTCAAAAAATATTTTCAGTATTTAAGCTTTGGACTCGATAGAATCTTTCAGAATTTTTCTTGAAAATTTTGAGAGAGAAAATCCTCTTTAAAAATACGTAAAATTACGAAAATTAAAACATAATATAATACTAATTAGAAAAATACCTTCATAATTGAATAAATTTCATAATTTAACAAGTTATTGTCACAAAAAGAAAAAATTCTTTGTCATATTGGACAGGTTTACTTGTGAACTTTCATGTCACAAAATTCTTTGTTCAAAATACTAATGCACAAACTTGAAAATTTTTACAATAAAACATTATAGATAGCTTTCAAAAATATTTTTCAATAGATCCTTTGTTATATACATTTACAAGGATTCAAAATCAAACAAGATTTCTCCAAGTTCATTTTTGAAATATATTCTCAATTGGAATATTATTTTTTTTCTCTTTTCATATTTCAAAATAAAATATACATATGAATAATATTACGAAAATTAATAATTTAAATAAATAAAAATAATTTTTAACTAAAAATAAAATAATTTTTTTTTCCAAAGAATAAAATAATTTTTTTTCCAAAGAATAAAATAATTTTTTTTCTAAAGAATAAAATAAAATTTTTTTTCTTCGGAATTAATTTTTTTGGAAATAAATTTCATTATTTCTTTTCAAAATTGAGTTATCGGAACTAAGCACATTACCAAGTACTCCAGAAAGCATGAATATGGCAAGTGAAAGAATTACTACCCCATCCCCTCAAGCAGGATCAGGATCTGGAAGTACACATACTCAAGTACATTATGTTATGCCAGCTGATGAAACCATATGTCCGATACAAGGTCCAAGTGGGAAAATATTTTATGGTCGATATTACTTGGATTGGAAACGTATGATTAAAGCTCTAATAAGGGGTTTGGGATATTGGGATGTTTTTGGCCCACACCCTGAACTAAAAATTTGTATCGAAAATATGGACAATTTGCAATACAGAACATCTTCGAATTCTGCTAAAGCATATTTTAAAAAACAGGAATGCGCAAAAGCATTCATCATGGAACGCATAACATACAATATATCGAAACAAATTAGAGAGTGTAAAACAGTAGATCAAATTTTTGAAAAATTGGATATAACTTATGGTTCTAAAACCAAAATAGTTGCAAACATGGCAAAATCAAAATGGACCTCTTTTCGTTTTACACCGGGTGGAAATATAAGAGGCTTTTTAAATAAATGGGATATCTTAGTACAAGAAGTTTGTGATGCAGGGAAGGAAGTATCTGAGGAAGAGGAGTTAGAAAATCTTCAATTGGCATTAGGATACGAACAAACTATTGTAAAAATGCAATTTGATAACCTTTCTGAAAACAGAAAAAATTTAGAAGTATTCAAACAAATATTAAAAGAGGACGGTGATCAAAAAATGAGAGACAAACAAATTAAATTACAATACCAATCATCCAATAAAAAATTTGATAATAATGGGAATAAATTTAGAAATAATAATACAAATTAAAATAATAATAAAGACAATAGATGGAATAGAAATAATAATTATAGACAAAATAATAACACATATGGAAATAATAATGGTAATAATTATAGAAATAATAATCCAAGAAACGAAAATAATAATCAAAATAATCAAAATAATTATAATAAAAATCCAAATAATAATAGAAATAACAATCAATCACCTAGAAAAAATAATAAAGAAGAAAGATGCTTTATATGTAACCAAACAGGACATTATAAAAATAAATGCCCTGATTATAAACCTGAAAATAAAGAACAAAAAAACAAACAAAAAATAAGGACAAAAAATATTAGGAAAAACCAATAAAACTATCATATATGGTTAAAAAATACAATAATAATGAAGATTGGCTTTTAAAAAAATTAATTAAAGATAATACAAAAAATGAAAATTACATACCACTAAAAAAAAAAGTTACTTGATGGGGGGGAGGAAGTCCATCACACATCAAATATTGAAAAATTAATTAATGTAACAAAATTCAAAATACCAGTAAAATTACAGTGTGCACTTAAAGACACGTATTTATATGCTACACATATGGGAAACATGAGAATATTAGTAGAAAATGAAAACAAAATTCAAACAGCAATTGAGTTATTGGAAGTCCATTATGTACCGGATCTGTCATTGGATATTATGTCTGGAATTAAAGTGACAGAATCTGGAATTCTACATATGGACCAGGGAAAAGAAAAAATACAAACGTACTTTATAGAAACAGGAGACATTTTATTTACATCTTATAAAATCGATGGTGTCTTTCAAGTAAATTATGATTACATAAATATACCAAAAAAATGTATGCCCGTCACTCAAAATCAAGATGACAATGAATGGGATTCCTTTTCTGTCAAATTAGAAATAGAAGAAGAGGAAGAAGAACCCAATAATAATAATAATTTAGAAGAAAATAATGAAAATAATAATAATATAATAGAAAATAATAATAATGAAGATAATAATAAAAATAAAAAAAACTATCTCAGATAATTCACTAGAAATAATTCAAAACAACACAAATAATCATAAAAAATGATTTGGCATAGACGATTGGGCCATTTAAATAGAAAATATATGAGATATTTACATAAAGTCACAACAGGAATTCTGAAAACAATTTTAAAAACGATGATTTCATTAATTGTGAAATTTGCAAAATAGCCAATAGCCAACGTTTAGGTCATAATAATGTAAGAAATAAACCTCAAAGAAGACTAGAAATTATATCCTCCGATATTATGGGACCCTTCACACCCACAATAGCTAATCAAAAATATATATTGACATTGACAACTATAGCAAATACACCTTCGTGATACCAATATCAAATAAAAGTCAGGTATTCACAGAATTCAAAAATATTTTTTTTTCAATGAAGAATAAATTCCCCGAAACACCAATAAGTCAAATAAGATGCGACAACGCAAAAGAATATATCGATCAAAAATTAGTAAAATTTTGTGAAGAAAATGGAGTACAAATATAAAATGTAGTTCCTTACTCACCAGAATTAAATGGAATTGCTGAACGTCAAAATCAAACATTGATGAAAAGAGTAAGAAGTTTACTAATCGATGGTTACCTAGATATTAAGTATTGGGCACATGCAATAGCTACAGCTGCATACTTAATAAATAGATCACCAACAAGAGTGAACTTAGAATACAAAACTCCATACGAAATTTTTTTGGCAAAAAACCTAATTTGGATAATTTAAAAATTTTTGGATCTTTAGTATATAGACATATTCCACTCGAAGTCCGACAACAGAATGCGAATCAAAAAATAAAAATGAACAAAGAATCGACCCAAAATTTGCACCAAGGGGAGAAAAAGGGATACTCATGGGATATACCACTACAGAATATTGCATTAGAGATCCTTTTTCAAATAAATTCAATATATCATGTGATGCAAAATTTGACGAAAATAAAAATATATCAAATTTAAAAAATTGCGAACAAGAACTGGTACTTAAACCAGCAAATTTTATTAAAAATATAGTTAACATAAACACGTTTAATATCACAAAAACTATAGGTAATAGGTGGATCGAAGATTGTATACCAACATGCTATAGAGATGTCAAAAACAACCCATTCAGAAAAGAATGGATGAAAGCTATTGAGGATGAATTTATTTCCCTGGGGGTAATGGACGTCTGCGAAGAGGTGGATTACGACAAATCTTTAAAAACAATGGATACAAGATGGGTTTTCGTAACCAAACCAAACAATGAAGGATACCACCAACTCAAAGCAAGATTAGTCGCTAGGTGTTTTAAAGACAGAACTGAATACAAATTGGGACAAGTATTTGCCCCAGTCATTCCAATTTGGATGGTAAGATGGTTCCTTTCAATCGTTAATAAATATGACTTGGAAATGGTACAATACGACGTAAAGCCAGCATATCTAAATTCCCCTGCTATAGTCCCCATATATTTAAAACCCCCAGAAGGTTTGTTGATGGAAAGTAACGAATTATTGAAACTCAAAAATCTATTTATGGCTTAAAAACATCGTCTAAGTCATGGTACAATTTAATAAATGAATTAAATGAATATATTTTAAAAATGAACTTCGAAAGATCTAAAGCAGACAAGTGCTTATACTTTAAAAAATCAAATGAAAAAATAATTCTCATGATTACATATGTTGATGACATATTGATAGCATCAAACACCCCCAAATGGGTAAAAAATGTAAATGATTCTTTTCAAAAATGATTTACCATGAAAATAATTGATAACCCAAGATTTTATTTAGGATTTGAAATAATAAGAGATAGAAGAGAAAATACAATAACTTTAATACAATCAGGTATATAGAAAAAATATTAAAAAAATATGGTCAAAACAAATCAAATTTCATAAATACCCACATAGAAACATCCTTGAAAATTGAAGATGAAAACTGCACAGACGATACAGAATATCGTTCAATGATTGGATCTCTGTTATATCTAGCTAGAATAACAAGACCCGATATTTCATTTGCAGGAAATTTTTTCATACGATTCCAGACCAAATCAAATCCCAATTAAAAAACCATGTAAGACGAATATTTAAATATGTGAACACCACAAAGGAATTTTCGATTAAATTCACCTCAGATAGTAAAGGTATACTCTCTTTTATAAATGCATCTTATGCTCCCGATGTAAAAGATCACGAAATTAAAATATCAAATTTAAATTTAGGAAAATCTATATCAGGATTCTTAATATATTTGAATGGGGATTTAATAAATTGGAATGTAAGAAGACAAACAATCGTAGCAACAAGCTCAACTGCTGCTGAAATAATCGCAGTATTTGATGCTTTAAACGACATACAAGTTACATTCCTTTTACAAAAAGAAAATATTGGAAGAAAATGACCCCCTAAGAATATTTGAAGACAATATATCAGCTCTTAGAATAATGTTGGAAGGAGCTCAAAAAAGAGCAAGAGCTTTAATGATAAAATGTTATGCCATTACACAATCGGTAGAGGATAAAGAAATCGAATTCAAAACTGTTGGTACGAATTCATAATTAGCAGACATGCTAACCAAAAGTCTTGACAAACAAAAATTTAGAAACTTAGTAGACAAAATATTAACAACATCAAATATATCACAATAAAATTTCTCGAATTCAAAATAAGTACATGGAAAAATCATTTATTTTAAAAGGGGAAGGAATATGAATATTCTAAGCTAAATAATATGTCAAGTCACAAATCGCTGAATATAATGATCTCATTTTTTGCAGCATAGTACCTGAAAATATAATGTTCGAGAAATGAAAAGAAAAAATCACATGTTCAAACAAAATTAATAATATATTATATTCTTTAGGCCAAAAAAATACTTGTTGAAAAAAATTTATTTTCATGGAGGTATTCATTGTCATCTCTGCAAATTCAATGTTCAAACGAACAAAGACTTGAATACAAATCATTGACATGATTTCACACGTTTGGTTGATATTAGTTTATCACATTTAGGAACACCCTAATTCAACAAGTATTAAACAAATTTGAACAAAAACTTTTCTCAAACAGCATGGAATATCAAAAAATACCTGAATCGAAATACATTACCGCAATAAAATATGTAGATAAATAACTTCGAAAATAAATCGAGATATATGTTACGATCAAATAATAATCTAGTCATTTTTCATTTTTTATTTTTTGTAATTTATTTTATTTTTATTTTGTTTGGGAAATGAACATAAATGTACAATAATATGATCATAGAAATTAATTTATTTATAATATTCGTGCTTGCGATAATTCATGTTCGCTCGTTTTGTTGGACTGTGGGGGGTGTTGTTCTACACTCCACCTACACTATTGAAGGTTTTCTAATTCCTCTTCTTCAGATACCTCCTTCCCTGCATCACAAACTTCTTGTACTAATATGTCCCATTTATTTAAAAAACCTCTTATATTACCACCTGGTGTAAATCGAAAAGCAGTCCATTTTGATTTTGCCATATTTGCGACTATTTTTGTTTTAGAACTGTAAGTTATATCCAATTTTTCAAAAATTTGATCCACTGTTTTACATTCCCTAATTTGTTTTGATACATTATATGTCATTCGTTCCATAATGAATGCTTTTGCACATTCTTGTTTTTTAAAGTATGCTTTAGCAGAATTTGAAGATGGTCTGTATTGTAGATTATCCATATTTTCTATATAAATTTTTAGTTCAGGGTGTGGGCCAAAAACATCCCAATATCCCAAACCCCCTTAATAAAGCTATTATCATACGTTTCCAGTCCAAGTAATATTGACCATCAAATATTTTCCCACTTGGACCTTGTATCGAACGTATGGTTTCATCAGCTGGCATGACAGAATGTACTTGAGGGTGTGCACTCCCAGATCCTGATCCTCCTTGAGGGGATGGGGTAGTGGTCCTCTCACTTGCCATATTCATGCTTTCTGGAGTACTTGGTAATGTACTTAGTTCCGACAACTCAATTTTGAAAAAAAAAAAAAAAACTTTATTTTCAAAAAAAATTAATTGCCAAAAAAAATTTATTTTATTTTTGAGAAAGGAAAAAAATTTTTATTTTTATTTAAATTATTAATTTTTTGTAATATTATTCGTGTGTATTTTTGTGTTTTAAAATATGAAAAAGGCAAAGAAGAGAAAAATAAAAAATATTCTAATTGAGAATATATTTCAGAAATAAACTTGAAGAAATCTTGTTTAAATTTGAATCCTTGTGATTATTTATAACAAAGGATCTATTGAAAGTTATTCTTGAATGCTATCTGTAATATTTTATTGTAATAAGTTTTCAAGTTTATGCATTAGTATTTTTAACAAAGAATTTTGTGACATGAAATTTCACAATTAAACTTGCCCAATATGACAAAGGATTTTTTCTTTTGTGACAATAAATTGTTGAAATATGAAATTTGTTCAAATATGAAAGTATTTTACTTGTTAATATTATATTTTATTATTTAATTTTCGTAATTTTACGTATTTTTAAAGAGGATTTTCTCTCTCAAAATTTTCAAGAAAAATTCTGAAAGATTCTATCGAGTCCAAAGCTTGAATACTGAAAATATTTTTTGAAATTTCTATGAATTTTGCTACTTCGATACCTTTTTTATAATGAATTATTCCACTAACATTTACTGAGAAGGTTTCTAAAACTATTTCTCCCAAAAATGTTTTCCAGAATGAGAATTCGATTAAATTAATTCTCACTTCTGTTATTTTTTCGTTTTCAAAAATATTTGATAATTTTTTATAATCTTTTTCTTTAATTTTTATTGTTCCTTCACAGTTTGATGTGCAATTAGCAATTTGTTTCCAAAACCTTATCATTCGTAACCTGCTTTATTCGAACTTATTTTTAAGCTTAATCGTCCTGTGAAATTTCACTTGATTTTTATCGAACTAAAGGGGGTTCTTGAAATTAAGTGTTTTGGAAATTGAAGGAAAAAAAATTCTTAAAGTGAAAAAAATTTATATTCCTAATTTCGCTCAATATCCCACAAAATCACTGAATGTATCCCATCGTTTTCCGCAATAGTGAATGAAATATATAATTTGAAAGTATCGAAAATTACATTACCCGTAATCTACGGAATTCCGTTGAATATCTCCCAGTTGAGTTCGTGGGTAATCGGCGTTTCCCCGTGAGTCAGCACTTGGATCAATCTCAGGTTGTCTTCAGAAAATTTCAATCTTGGCAGCATACGAAACAGTTAAATCAGTAGCACTCAATCGACGAAATTTCGATGAAGATTTTTGATAGATGATGGTGTTTGAAAATCACGATGATTGCGTTCGAAGTAACAGCGATCTCTGATTTTTTGAACTTTTTTTTATGTTTCACCTTGCTGTAACAGACGATCCAGGTCCGATGTAATCTGCAATCCCACGGCGAAAATTCTTTGATTTCACCTTACCGCAAAAAGACGATCCAGTATTTTTCGGAAGATGATCATATTGGCGTTAAATTAATTTGGCGCCAATGTGATTCAAATAAACCTCGAATAATTTTCGATGAACTTTTCCAAAAATTAAACGAAAAAAAATTCACTTTAGTTAACAACTCTTGAATTAAAATATACTTCGTAAAAAATTAACTTTTAACGAAAGTAAAAGCTTATAGTTCCTTAAACTTTTGGATACTATAGCAAAAAAAATTAAATTGAAAGATTAAGTATCGCTCTGTACTAACTATTCAGGAATCGCAGCTCTGCCTGCCATGAAGTGAGGTTGAAATCCAGGGAAAGGAACAAGTTAGTTAGAGATACTTTAATGCAATGATTGAAGATACAAATTACAAGTTTGAGGAAGATGAACAATCTCCCTCCATTACAAGATTATAGTTTGAGTGGGAAATGAGTTTCAGCGTTCTCGGGTGAACGAATGAAAAAAGTCGTGTTTGTTCGCACAACCTGAATAGTGTTAGTTTATGTTATCAAAAGAAGTTGCGCTAAGTGTTAGTAAGCGAGTGCAGGTGGAGTGTAGAACAACAAAAACATAGAGCTACCTGATCTGCATTTAACCGAATTAATTACAAATTTCTATGTAAAAATTAGAATTAGACATATTTGTAAGAATATTTCGCAAATAGATAAAAACATTCGTCATACAGCAACAAAAAAGATTATTTTTATGCATCAATAAATCAAATTTTAAATTGATTTAACTGAAATTTTTGAACTTCTGAGTTTTATAAAACTACAACATTACCGATTTAATTCGTAATTAAAAGCAATAATTGTGGTAAGAAGAGACCTAGTCACAGGAAAAGACAATAAGTATTAATAAATTTGATAATGAACTAACATTTTGAACAGGGATACGCCTGTTTATTTTGAACACAGCTTTTTATCAGTATTAGCAGTCCAGTATGTATATAGTCAAAGGTTATAGTGCAAGCTTCTGGACTTATATTACTTTATAAATAATAACATTGATTGGGCCATCTATATAAAGTATACTATTATTCATCTATGGAATGGAGTGCAAGTTTTTCTGTTTTTCTCGGTAATCTGGTACGAGGTTCAATTACAGCCTCCTATTTATTTAATTGTATTGTTGATACAAGCATAGTTCATTGTATGATTTGACCGTTAATATATGTTTTTGAATTTTTTTTCTTGTTTTCTGTTCCGATTATATTTATGATGTAATTTAGACTTCGGCGGACCAATTAAAATTAGTGCTCAACTGCTCACTATCAGATCAGGTTTTTTTTTTTTTCCCTTAATGTTGCAGATAATCATAACTTGAAAGTACATGAACGTCAATCCTGTTTTTCTCATTAATTTTAGCCATTAAAATCATGGCGATCGATTTAGAAGTAGCCAGCAAAGATTACTTCAGTAATTTAAGCGCCTTAGCTAAGAAAATTTCTGTTGACGTTGAGAACACCCAAGATGCATACCAAGAGTATTGGCACTCTTTGTCTAAAAAAGATCAAGATGAAGTTATCAATGAGAGTATTATTAGCCCGTCCGCCGTAATTAAGTATTCTCATCTTCCATCCGCCGTAAATATATTATTTACTTTTGATTCTTTTATAAATAAAAAATTGATTTACATAACTTCTGTATTTATTTCAGGTGATTAAAGACAATCCGAACACACATTCATGGTTTACGAAAAGTCAGTTAGATCTATTCAATCAAAATCAGTGTAATTTGGAGAGACGCTCAAATCAAAATGGTAATTTAGAAACGATGAACCAGTTGGAACAATCAAACAAAATTATGTGTAATCAAAAACTCGCATTACATAAAGGAAAAGATGGTTCTAACGAGAAAAATAATACGAACAAACTGCATAAACAGTCCGTGTTGAAACCTAAAATTCCTCCTCCACCCCCACCAACTAAAAATCGTGTATCAAACATCGAAATGGAAACCTTCGAAACTGTTTCTGTCGAATCCGCTTCTGCAGATATACCAAAAACAGGATTTGATTTTTTGGATAATTGGTGAGGAGTTCGGTAGAAGTTGTTTCTCATATCATCAGTTGTTTTGTTCATGTCAAATGCACAAAAATAATTTTATTTTTCTTTCAAAGACTTTTAATGAAATCAGTCAATTTTTCTTCAATTTACGTTCTGCACATATGAGACTTATATCTAGTCTATCATTTCCACATTTTCTGCGTATGTATTTGTTGTTTAAATGTACGAACAGAAGAGTAAAACTATGTCTTATCTATCTTTATTTCATCCTGAACCTGCTTCTGTTAAAGTCAGGTCCTTTTTTGTATATAAATTGTAGATAAATTGTTTTCTAGAACAGTTCATAGAGCAGAATGCTTGCGAGAAGTTTTCTTTGTCTACTTAAAGTTGAATTCTCAATTTAAGATTTTTACTGGGATGAGAACTTGTATTTAAATAGAGCTGTAATGATCTTTCTAAGAACTTGTTCAGTGATATTATAAATATTAATCAAATTGATATTTAATTTGAGTTGGCGTTATATGTTTTAATTATGTACTTTGAACACGTTATGTTTGTTCTTATTGACAATACTATAAAGAACAAAAATAAGATTTTATAAGATCAACTTTTTATTCATATAGTTTTTACAGTTAATATTAGATTGACTTTAATAAATTAAAAAGGAACATTATAAATAGTATTTTCAGAAGTACAAAATGCACTGTTGCACTGTTAGTATTATGTTTGTGTAATTTTTCTTTGGAAATGAAGGATTTCATTCATAAAGACGTCAGATGTGCTATATAAAACAAATGTTGATAGGAATATTTCACATCGGTGAACATGATCAACCACCAAACGACTAGTTGACACGTGTGTAAAATAAAATTCAATAATGTTTACTAAAAACTGCTGATTGGAACCTATTCATCAATAAACCATCATTCAACGAGAAAATTTAAATTAAAACTTAAAACGACTACGACGGGGAATGAAGAATTTTCAGTGAAAAACGAGTGAATAGCGGTAAAAAAAGTCACATAAAAAAATATAAGGCGATTTACGACGGTAAAGCACGTAAATTAAAAATTCTGATATAAATAATTATATTTAACGCAATACAATTCCACAGGTCATACCTAAAGCTAAACCAGCCAGAAATGAAGCGATGAACACGTGTATCTCTTCGAATATAAAGCAATCTTCATCGGTGGCTTTGTAAAACCATTTCTTCACCTTTCTCTCTTTTTTCTTCAATAATGTTTCAGCTTTATCTAATTTTTTATCCACGAACTTTTCAACCTACAAATCATGGATAAAATATTACAAATACACGCGAGAAAATATTTAAAAAATTGAAATTTAACCAATTAGATTTGAATTTGAGAGGGGTAACAAAATATGACAAAAAAGAGTTGATAACGAAATTAATTTATTAAAAAGTAAAACAAAAAAAAGAAACTCAACTTATTAAACTACAAGTACATCTTAAACGTAAAATTTTGGAGAAAAAAGAAGTTTAAATTAGGTACGATCTTGAAAAGTGAAATTTTATTTTTTCAAGAGGATGCAAGACCGAGGAAGAAGCCGCCAGCAAATCCACCAGCTAATGGCGAACTACTTTGGAGAAACGAAAGCACCTGAAAATATCACAAAGAACAATTTCATGGACTAAGAAAAAACACCGATTATTAATCAGCGGAAATTGTGACAGGAGATGTGGAATAAAATCATGCGAATTATAGAATGTCGCACAAAAAAAAAAAAAGTTTTCCATGAGGTCACAAAAATTCATTTCATAATATTTACATTTTTTAATCGCAGTCAAGAGGGCCGCTGGTACTGTAACTACTAGTAGAATAATTTCAGATCAGGTTTTTTCAAGAGAAAAATTGTCAACTCAATACCTAAATTTTTTTCTCAAAAATAGTACCTACATGGAAATGTTCCAAACGTATAAGTGATACCTTTTTTCAGTTTTCACAATGAGAATATTTTTTTCTTGATTAACCATTGGGATGTCCAGTGGTGGTGGAGCGCTAGTACTTATCAAGTGCTATCCATTGGCGCCGAGTTCAGTTTCTTTTCAGTGTTGCCAAATTTTGTAATTGTAATTTGCGAATGAGTGGGAACTGTATTAGTCCGCAACGAGAGAAATGATTCCAAAAATGAAACGTAACTACTGTACAATTTTACAATCATTATTTACGCATTATTGCCAGTTGAAATATGTGGGAATACGAATTATACGATTACCTACTCGAAAATATAAATATTTGGCAACGTTGTTTTAATGTGCGGGGATAATCTTTCGTTGGAAGGACTATAATTAGGATGGAAAAAATAATTTTAGGGTTGGGAGAATTAATTTTCATTGTTGTAGGACAACACTGAGAATCATGTCCCTGTTGCAATTATTTCTCATGTGTCCTTAAGTCGGCGCGGCGCATATGGTGCTATCACTTCTGAAAGGTTGTTCATGGAGACTATTTACATATTTTTACATGCTATTGTACATAAGGAAAAAAGCCTCCATATTTTCCTTCTGAAGTTATTTTTCATATAACTGTCAATTTCATAACATACTAGTAACAATAATAAAATGAAATCATGTTTTAGTTATCAAAAATTTCACTCTTACAAAAAATATTTCCTCTCAAAAATACCCATTTTGCACTTGACAACAGTTATCAAACATACATGATCACTGTGGGTTCACCTCTAAAACCCACAGGCGAATGGATGCGGACTTGCGTGTTCGGATATTACCAATTTGGTAAGGCAGCCAACCTTTTATAGTATCCTGAACCGGCGACTAGCGAAAGACATCGCCGGTGTATAAGTTAGGCTAAACACGTACGTCATCCGCGAGTATCGAGAGATAGGCGCGCGTTTCGTGTTTAGCCTAGACCGCGGCACGTGCGTATTTGTATGTACGTTCGCGCTAGGCTACGCTCGTAACACGTCGGCTAAACAGAGAACGAATTTCGTCTGTTTAGCCTAAGTGCTACGAGCGCCTAATTTGTTTTAACGTCCGTAGACTTTATTATGCGGACTTGGTGATGGACCAAGTCCGCGGTCTGTCGACTGGGGCCGAGCCCCGAAAGAAGGGAGGACATGGTCCCCACAGCTACTCCCCCCCAGTTTCACTGTCGGTGGAACGACTTATGTTCCGAAGTCTGGGGGAACCCGTGGACGACTCATTTGTGTCCAGTGGGTGGCCTCGCATTGTTGCGAGGGTTGGCATTTCCTCCGAAGATTAAGTCTCGGAGGGCCACACCGAGGGTATGTCCCGCAATAGTCCCATCGTAGTAGGATAGTCTACGACGTTGCTGATAGTTAGCTCTGGATTGGATACCACGTTTTCTATTTCTACGAGGATGGTGTCCATGTTCGTCCGCCTGAGTATTTTTACGGAAAGGAGTGTAACCTTGGAGAAGTGGCGATTTGGAAATGCCAGTGTTCTGAAAGTTGTTACGGACGACAGAGTTGGAAAATTTGAAATTTGAAAATTTCGGCTCTAGTTTCGGAATTATCGAAAGAGCCTGATTTTCGGAGGTGAGGAAAATGCTCGCCTTCCTAGCGTCAGGTGGCTCTGTGGTGTTAGCCACAGAGGAACAAGCCGCCGATTGGTCCGCAGGGAACGGAATGATTTTCGGGGTTTGTTGCGTCATCTCATTGAGAATTGACTCAATGTTAGCAACGTTCCCTGAGGATTGAGAATTTTTGGCAGGTTGAGGAGGTTTAGTTGCGTCAGAAAGCAACATCTCCTCCTCGTAATCGAGAAGTTGGTCAACTTCCATATTGGTAGTTGAGGACATAGTGAAAAAATAAAAATAAAAATAAGATAAAAATGTACAAGGAAATTCGAGAGTGAAATCAAAGCGAACAGTTCTAATTGAACTAAGAGTGGTGCTTTGAGCAACAGTCGACAGGCGAATGAAATGTGTTTGTCAGTTGTTGCGACAATTTGGTTCGATTTTCCTTTTGCAATCAGCTGTTTGTGACGTCAGTCTATAGTGTTTTATGTGTTTTTATCTAACCTTCGATTTTGAGGTCGACGTGCTCGTGTGTTAGAAAAAGCACGTGCGATAAGAGTATGAGATTTTTATTATATCTATATATGAGATTTCTATGTATTGGATTTTTATTATATCTATATATTTTTACTCTCTGCAAAATCGAGGTGATGTTCTTGTTGGTTTCTGATTGCGTTTTTTATATGTTCCTTTTGGCCTGCCTCTTTGTTTAGGCTTGATTGGGCTTTTAGGATTATATGTGTGAGTGACTATTTCCTCATTAAATCTGACTTTTTTCTTATTTTTGGTGTTTGATTTTACCACTTCACTATATGTTTTTCGTGTTTTATTTGTTTGTGAGTCAGATTTTGTATTTGTTTTTTCGTCTTTATTCTCTGAATTTTGTGAATTTTTATTTTTATTTTCGTTTATCATTTTGTCCAATTCTGCATTTTCACTAATTAGGAATGCTGGTTTGACCCGATCTATCGACACCTTCTTTTCCTGTCCTGATACAAGTATTGTGAACGTTTTTTCTGTTCGATCAATTACTTTGTATGGTCCAGAATAGGTTTTTGTAAAGCTCGTTTCATTCCTTCCTCTCGTAAGAACACATGCGATGTTGTAGCTAAGTGTCTTGAGACATAAGGTTTTTGTTTACCGTGAGTAGGTGCTTGCTTAAGGAATTGATTTGCATCATCTTTTATGTTTTGCACTAAGGTTTCGGGGTTTATTTCTTTTGATTCGATAAAGAAATCCCCTGGCAAGCGTAGTTCTTCGCCTAATGCTAGTTGAGCGGCGGAGTGGCCAGTGTTGGTTTGTAAGGCTGATCTTAGGCCTAACAAGATGGTAGGTAAGATCTCTACCCATCTTTTTGTGTCGGCAGCCATTATAGAAGCTTTAAGAGCTCTATGCCACCTTTCTACCTTCCCGTTTGATTGGGGGTGGTAGGTTGTAGTAGCCCAATGTTTAGCACCCAAGGTTTTTGTTAGTTCACTGAATAATTGGCTTTTGAATTGCCTACCTTGGTCGGTTATGATGCTTTGGGGTACTCCAAATCTAGCAATCCAGGTTGTGTATAATTGAGTAGCTACTGTTTGTGCTGACATCTCAATTAATGGAATTGCTTCTGGCCATCTAGTTGCACGGTCAATCATCGTAAGGAGGTATTTATGTCCTTGTGATGGGGGTAATGGACCCACTAAATCTATGTGAAGGTGTTTAAACCGATCGGTTGGTCTAAACCTTTTAAATGCAGATTTCGTATGTCTGCCAATTTTGGCTGTCTGACAATTCAGACAGGCGCGGGCCCAGTTGTTACAATCTGAATTTATTTTGGGCCAGACGAATCTCGAGGTCATGAGTTTTATAGTACTACGAGGTCCAGTGTGTGATAGGTTATGCACACTGTCAAACGCCATTTTTCTGTATTTTAATGGAATAAATGGACGTTCTTTACCAGTTGACACATCACATATTAGTAGTAATTTTGTGTCAGGGAGTTTTCTCAGTTTTAGTTTAAGACCTGTGGTGTTGGAAGATAGCAATTTTTGCAATTCTTCGTCTTCCAGTTGGTCTTTTGCTATTTCAGCATATGGTAACTGAGATGGAGTTGTGATAGCTTCAATTCGACTTAAGGCGTCAGCTGGTTCATTCAGCTCTCCTTTGATGTACCTTATGTCAGTCGTGAATTGACTAATGAATTCGAGCTGTCTAATTTGGCGAGGTGAGGCATGCTCACTTCTTTGCTCAAAGGCATGTGTTATGGGTTTATGGTCCGTATACACGGCGAAACATCTACCCTCTACATGGTGTCTAAAATGCCTTATTGCTGTATTTATTGCCAATAACTCCCGGTCGTAAGTACTATAATTTTTCTCAGTTTTGGAAAGTTTCCTCGAGAAAAAGGCAAGTGGTTGATTGGTGTTATCCTTTATTTGGTATAAGGTTGCACCTATTGCAAAATCGGATGCGTCTGTTGAGATACAGAGTGGAAGACTGTCATCTGGGTGGGCCAGTAACATTGCATTGGCTAGCATGTTTTTTGTATTTTCAAATGCTAGTTCTGCCTCTTCAGTCCATTCAATGGGCGTTTTGTCGCGCTTTTTATTGGTTTTAATAAGGGCGAACAGTTTGCCTTGTTCTGAAGCAGCGTTTTTATGCAACGTCTGTAAAAATTGATCATTCCTAGGAACCTTCGAAGTTCTGCAACGTTCTTGGGTTTAGGAAATTTCAATATTGGCTCCACCTTTGTTTTCAGGGGGGCTATACCTTCGGGTGTAATTTGGTACCCGAGAAAGTCAATACTGTTTCTAGCAAATTCGCTTTTAGGTAAATTGACCGTAAGGCCGGCAGTGTGTATACGCTGTAATACGGCTCTTACGTTTTTCTCGTGTTCATCAATTCCACCTTCTGAGCATATGCATATGTCGTCTAGATAAGCATATGCGAATGGTAAGTCCCTCAATAGCTGATTCATAAAACGTTGGAAAGTTTGAGCAGCATTTCTAAGTCCAAATGGCATTCGCAAGTATTCGAATAAGCCAAATGGAGTGATGAGTGCTGTCTTGCAGATATCTTTTTTGGCCATTGGTATGTGGTGGAAGCCCCAATTAATGTCTATTTTGGTAAACATTGTTTTACCTTTCATATTGTTATTGAAATCCATTATATTGGGTACGGGGTATTTGTCTGGAATGGTTTTAGCGTTCAGGGCTCTATAGTCCCCGACGATTCTCCATGTTCCATTAGCCTTTTTGGTCATATGTATTGGTGTAGACCATGAGCTGTTAGAAGGTCGACAAATACCTTCTTCTATCATTTTAGAAAATTGCTTCTTGGCTTCAGCAAGTTTGTCGGGTGGCAATCTACGTGCCCTTGCTGAGCAAGGCTGACCCCTTGTTTCTATTACGTGCACTGTATCATGTTTGTATGTCGGATGTTTCCTTATTGATGGTAATAAAATACCTGGATATTCATTCAGTATTTTTAGGAAATCTTTGTCTACAGTTGCACAGCTTCCAATGGAAGTATCTAGTAATTTGTAATTTTTTGTTATACCTTCCACATATTTGCCAGTGGTTAAGTCGATTAAACGTTTATTTTTCAAATCGACTACCAACTCATAGTGAGCAAGAAAATCTGCTCCAAGTATTGGTTGTGATATATCAGCTATTGTGAAATCCCAAGACATGTCCCTATGGAGACCAATGTCTATTTTGCAATGTTTTTTGCCATATGCAGCGAATGTATGTTCGTCAACTGCATTTAGTTTGGATTTCGGAGAAAATTTCTTATGTTTATTTTTAGCTGGTAAAATGCTGAGATCAGCACCAGAATCTATGAGGAATTTTCTCCTTTTTGTCCTGTCCGTGATGAACAGGCGGCGAGAGAATTTGGGTGAGGGATCGGTAGCCACCGATATGACCCCTCGGTCTAGTTTGACTTACTAGGTTGTTCTCTCTTTTCGATCTCTGCGAGGAGAGTTTTCTTCTCCTGCGTGTCTTGGACCATTCTCTCCGCCCATCGTTTACAGCGGGTGTTGCAAGCCTTTGCTTTTTCTCCATATCTATTGTGGTAGAAACAAAGAGCTGCTGACCAGTTTGGATCTAGTTTCTTGGGAGATTTGGATCTCCAAGGAGGTGTTGGACTCCTATTTTTATCGTCTCTCCGTCCTCGAGAGCGTGACTGCCTGTTATTATAGCTTTTATTTCTATTGGGGTTACGTCCCCGGCTCTTGGATCTGTTGTTGAAGTTACTCCTAGCAGATGTATAGTCTCTGGCCTTGCGAGTTTCCATTTTTAACTCAGCTATTTCGGCTCGGAGTTTACTCAGTTCGTCTGCTGGAGCTGCTGTTGCTTGGATGGCAGGTTTCCCTGTATACTCCATTGCAGTTTCTGCAGCTTTGGCTAGTGCCAGAAGGTCGTCATCGGTCCTTGCATTGTCAGATTTAGAGCACCCAGCGATTGTACTACTGAAGCTGGTAGCTGCTCACAGAATCTATCTGTAATTACCATTGGAGAGACATGGTTATCTCCTTTTTTAACCAGTTTCGTCATAAAAACGGTCGGTTTGTCATCTCCAATTGACATCCCACTCAATAACTGCCTTATTTCCTGGCGTTGAGTGGTACCAAAGGTTCTTCTTATTTTCTGAATGAACCATTCGTACGGGTCTTCCTCATCTTCCAGACAGTCCATTATGTCTGGGCAGGCCCGAATTATTTCGGCTGGCATACTACCGCAAAGTTGCTGGTAGCGCTCTTCACGGGGAATTTGCTCAACCCTGAAGCAGCCTGTCAGTTGCATGAGCCATGTTTCTACGTCTTTGGGTAAGAACGTATGGAAGTTCAACTCTCCTTTTCTTATTTTGGAGGTTGCCAAACAATTTCTGTTGTTTGTCCAAGGCTTCTTCTACACTAGCTTTAATGAGATCGTGAATTAATTTTTCTTGATTTTCAGCTTCTTTGGAAGCGATGGTTCGAACAGCTGCTTGCCTAGCTATATTTTGAGCTGGCTGATCAGCAGTTTCAGCAACATTTTCATCTACCATTGTGAATAGATTCAACTCGTTAGAGGATCCTAGATGTACGAATCGTGGGTTACCACGATTGGTGAGACGTTTCCTTATTTTCAGGCGTGTTCCGTTACCCTTCCAAGTGGACAACGTTTATTTTGGAAAGGGGGGTCGATTTCCCACAGTCAGTCTCCAAGTGAAGAGTCCAGCGAAAAATTCCGCTAGACAAGCGCGATTGCTCGCACTAGCAGGCCAGCGGTATTCCACCAGCTAGCGTTTTCACGCCTGCTTCCTAAAAAAAATTCCCAACGTAAAATATCACGTCGGGGTCACCAGGCTGTGGGTTCACCTCTAAAACCCACAGGCGAATGGATGCGGACTTGCGTGTTCGGATATTACCAATTTGGTAAGGCAGCCAACCTTTTATAGTATCCTGAACCGGCGACTAGCGAAAGACATCGCCGGTGTATAAGTTAGGCTAAACACGTACGTCATCAGCGAGTATCGAGAGATAGGCGCGCGTTTCGTGTTTAGCCTAGACCGCGGCACGTGCGTATTTGTATGTACGTTCGCGCTAGGCTACGCTCGTAACACGTCGGCTAAACAGAGAACGAATTTCGTCTGTTTAGCCTAAGTGCTACGAGCGCCTAATTTGTTTTAACGTCCGTAGACTTTATTATGCGGACTTGGTGATGGACCAAGTCCGCGGTCTGTCGACTGGGGCCGAGCCCCGAAAGAAGGGAGGACATGGTCCCCACAATCACCCTTTCAGCATTTTTAATTTCTGCCACCAGAGTGAGACTCTTGTTCTAGACTTCCCAATAAGTCTTCAATAAGGAATTTAGTAAATAACATAATTTCATAGAGCTACTAGCTCTAACCTGCGGCCTTGGGTCACAGTTATACAGCAAATGGGTGAAAAAGTTACAAATACCTTTGCCTTTGACAAGTACTCAAAGAAGGGTATTTCTAAATTCACTACACTTCTGAGGCAATGAGGAGCAGTGGACAGTTACAGAAATTTGGGGTTAGAATCATTCCAATAAAGAACCTCTTGTGACTAATCAAATTAAAATTCTCTCACCATATTTCTCTCCCCCTAAAATATTCTGCAGCATTGTACACAGATTACTTTACTACAGTTTTAGAAGTATACACTCAAACTTACAATTATTGATTGTTATTTATTTATTTTTTAAATGAGCAAAAAGTTACTTGTAAGTAATGCTTATTTGATGTATGATTCTTTTTAAAAATTTAATTTTATATCACTGTAAATATTTCATATTCCACAAGTTTTTAATTTAGCTGTTTTGCATTAATAGTAAAAAACAAAATGTGAGAAAAAAGCTCCAAAAATTTGTAGAAGTTGCGAAGACTTGAAATCATCGTAGAACATGCCCTAACCCATTGGGCTATAAATAACCAGAAAAATGAAAGTGATTTTGTTACCTTACTGCACACACCATGGTGCAGCAGATCAGCAGTAAAGAGTTTTATTCTTTTATTTACTTTTGCCACTATCCCTGATTGATTAGTTTCATACTCTATTTGAAATAAGAAATTAAATTTTTTTGAGGCGGACTGCAGCACAATCACACACAGCAGCAGAATGTAGCACAAATTTTTCTTATTAATTTTGAAACAAATGTGGCTTACTATTGTTCAAATGTGCGAATCTTACCATTTTTTTTTCATGTTATGACCATGTGGGTGGTAGATTTACCTTCTTATTTTGAAGAGGTATAGGTGAAAACTGACGCATCCCCATATTTTTCCGTTTAAAAAATGAAATTAATGTGACAATGTGCAAATTTCATAAAAAGGTAGAACTATTTTGTTCTAGCATCTATGGCTATGAGTTTTCAGTCATTTGGTACTGGATAATCAGCAACCCTATTGCACCAATGTTAATGAAACATGTCATCCTTCTGAAGCCCTAAAATCGCTATAGGTTTTCTGAACATACGAAGTAGGTCTTTTTTCTGTTTTCAATCACTTAGTTCTGCGAATTTAAATCTATACTCTGTTCACACTAGGAAGTGCGTGATGTCACAAACAGTATCCACAATACGATGTTTGTTTAGTCCACAAAATGATACTAATCATTGTATACCAACGTGCATCAATACCTTTTCTTCTCTCCCCATCCAACTGCAACATATATTGAATTTCTAACATCATGCACTTATTAGCGTGAACAAAGTATATACATATAAATATATTCCTGTGAATCCAATGAAATCGAATGAAACCTATGTCCATTTTAGGGCTTGAAGAGATATTGTTGGCACAGATTTGAGTTTAGCTGGGTATCCAGTACTAAATAATCGAAGGTATGAGTCTTCTAGAAAATTTTCTCCTCTTCTCAAGGCTATTAATTTCAGCTTTCTAATTCAAATATTTGTTGAAGAATTGTGGAGTGAAAGATGAATTTTTTTCAAAATTGGAATGTTGTAAATATTGCAAAAATTGTGGATAAATATACCAAAACTGAGACTGAATGTTATTACATAGGTATTCCACGACCAATTTAAATAATTCCATCACTCATTTACTACTGCGGTTTTGTTTCTCCAAATTAAAAGAATTATTCTGCTGAAAACGAAGGACTGATATGGTTTGATCTAAATGGGAATCAAAAGCTTCATTTTACAGGTTAACATATTCAAAACATACTAACTAGGGCCAATGGTAGAATTTTCTTAGCGATTTCCTCAAGAGTGTGGAGCGGGTTCAGATTTAAGTCGTTCAATTAGTACTTCGAATTTTATTTCACATTCCTATTTCCTACCGATGTTCTCTCAAATAGGTTCAGTTGTATATTGAGCCCTTTTTTAGGCCTTGGGAGGGAGTGTCGAACCAGAAAAAAATAACATTCTCATCCGCCCTGACAATGACAAAAGCAAACAGGACTCATCAAACAATGAAGCAGAGACGCTGACAGAAACATTAGAAAACTAGATTCCACATTTTAATTTATTCTAATCAGGAACATAATTATAAGAAGGTCGCCAAGAAATCAATAACTTATTAAAAGTATCATGATATAACTAATACATAGTCCACCTATCAAGAAATTTACAAATCAAGAACAGCAGCGAAATTAGGATTTTGCAGCCCTAAGCTGGGAAATATTTAGGCTCCTTAGATTTTTCATGTTTTGTAAGGATAAAATGGACACACGTAAAGAATAATGGGTACTATTGGGAGGGGGTTCAACAGATTAAAAAATGTGTTAAATGGCTAGTAGGTAAATGATTTGAGTACGAAAATAAAGTTTTCATTTATTTGAGAATAAATGATTTTTAATACTCAAAAAATAAAAATGAAAAAAGTATAAAATTTGCCGCCCTAGTCACGTGCCTAGCTTGCCTATAGGTAAATTCGCCACTGGTCAAGAAAGCACCAACAAAACAAATAAAGTGCTTGAGATAACTTTCATTCAAGGGTATTATCACGTGAAAACATTCATCCCAAAAACACGAGAGTAATAAAATCTGTCAAAAAGTCTACAAGAACTAATCGTAAATTTAGACTAAAAATGACAGGTCAATCACGCCTTAGCGAAATGGAACAAAAATAATGAAACTAAATTTCGTTGCTAAAATTAAATTAAAAATATGAACCTGTTCGATATTATTCCTAATTTTAAAACAGAATACAAATACTTGACTTCAAAATTAATAAAAACACTATCACGCAGAGTCGCAGAGATAGGAAGATTAGTTGTAAAAATGTAAATCAATTGTAAACAAAGATAATGAAATTCAACAAATCTGTTTACGAATTTCATCTATTATTAATGAATTAATGAATAGATAACTAGGCTCAGGAAAAAATAAAACGAAAATAAAATATGTAATCTTGAAAAATGAAACGAAGGCCGCAATGAAAAAGCGAAGTCTTGAGGAACTTGACCGATGAAGTGTAGGAGGGGAATTATCGGGGAAAAACCCAAAAAAATAAGTAAAGATGCAACGATGCTACGTCAATTTATTTTAAAGATGACGCAATTCTGATCTCGATTCTATTTTCGGAAAAACGACGAACACGGTCAAAATAGAGTACTATGGTTGCATTATGTAATGAACATGTAGAAT
>WOFM01000331.1:0-28916 GCA_011428145.1 Ericerus pela
ACGGATGTCTGCTTGTAAATGTGTGTGTGTTATATGACAAACATAATTGGAAACTGAACAGTGTGCCGTGCGGTTTTTTTATGCAATCTCAACTTTTTTGTATCTAATATTTGATGTGAGGCGTACATAACGAGGATCGAAAGAACTTGAGACTTTTTACTTTAACGACATTTTATTGTGGACTAAAATATATTTCACAAATGAAATACGAAATGGCGAAGCAACAGCGTTATTGGTTCGAGAATAGTAGGGGAAGCACTTCGTGATGAGAGTGTACATGTGACATATATATATATATATAATGTGATAGTGATGATGATGAAGAAAGAGAGAAGGTGGGATTTCCGTTACAACAATATTTTTTTACACCCGGGAGGAAGTGGACTAGAGAGCAAGAATGTTTACACATTAAAAACATAGTGAAAAAGAAACTTTGATTCAAAAATATTTATTCACGGCATCGTGGCAATGACGACTGACAAGCGGAGAACAACCACCGTTGATCAGAGGTGGAAAAATGGTTAGGTCGGTGACCAGTGTCACCACATGTGAAAAGCAAAAATGTTACAAGTGTGTCATTTACAGTTTAGGTATAAGTTCATACCAATATGTTTGTGAGGGAGTGAGGGAATTGTATTCCAACAGCCCCCTGCGATTCAAAACGGACGAACGAACATGTTAAATACGGTACAATATTGCAAAACCTTAAAAAAATAAAATAAGCAATATCAGTCAAGATTATTAAACAAACATAACTTATGAAATTGCAAAAATGCTAAAAATTAAAAAAAAAATTAAAACATTGTCGTTGACTAGTATTTTAAAATATGCAGGTACGTGTACAGTGAATAAATTTATTTTTTGGAATGCATTATGATTAACATTAGGTATATTTTTTAACCTTTTGTTTTCTTGTCGAAACTTATTTGATATAATATATAGTATTAAATTATTGTGGTGTACAATCGATCGAAGAGATCAATTTCTCCTCATCTTCAGCTATATAAGAAAATATGAGTATTTATGTTTAATTAAAATTAAATCGTGTTGGTTTGGATAAATGGACTATTATTGGAATCAATGGGATGTATATAGGGAATGCTGATGTCAGTAAGAAAGACAGAGCAGCGACGGGGAACCTGTTGATATTATATGTGATGTGAAATTGTGAAAGCAAAATTTATGGACTACCTGGTTTACAATAGGCGCTAAAAGACTGACGCCCATCCGCAGTCCAAAACCAAATATCAAAAATTTTAAAGCGTTGTGCCAATGAAGACAATTAGCCAAAAAATTCACTTGCTCGGAGGATTCTCGTGACAATGTTCAGGTAAGTTTTCCGATTAAGAGCTTTCTTTAATATATCAGCCACTTGATTGGTAGACCTAATGTCATTCAATATTACTGTGAGAATAATAGCAAATTATATTATACGTTGACTTATTATTCTCGCACATCACATGTTGTGGCAACACTGTTTTGTTGTTATTATTAATCTGTGATATTTGTGTTTGTAACTCAACTGTGATTATATGTTTTGTATGCCTTCTCGTCACTCATCAACCTTCGTAACATCAACATGTCCGCTAACATTATGTGGAATAAAATTTGTGAAATAGTGAATATTTAGTCTTTTTATTTATGTGTTCGTAATGTGTGTTTCTAGTCGTCGTTCAATCTTTTCATCAGTGTAGGATTTGTCGTTGCTTTTCGTTAGTTCGATCCGTTGACAGTTCGTATTTTCTCACAGGTTATGGGCCCAGTTACCTGGATGTCAACGTGGTCGCCATTGTTTTGAGTCTTCAAAGTTGTGCTGTCGAATTCTGCTCGCCACTCCCAAGTAGTACCATGCTTCTTAATTCATTTTTCATTGTTTGATATGTTCGCTTCTCGATGTTCCTGTGATCTCGTTCGTGTTGAATTGTTGGTCGGCGTATCTGATAGTTGCTGAAATTGCTGTTTTGCGGTGCAACTGATCGTCGTAACCTGTAAACGAGATGGACGCGAGAAAGAAGAATACGATCGAGCCGTTCAATGGGTAGAATGGTCGAACGTGGAAGTTCAGAATGGAGCTGCTGCTGGCAAAGGAGTCACTAAGTAATATAATTGTTGATTCTTTGCCTACTGTTCGTAATAGGGGAGATGCCTGGTCCAAGGAGAATGCTAAAGCGATGTTCCTGATAGCCAACAACGTGACAGATGAATATTTGGAGATGCTTCAGACGTACACTACTGCGAAGGAGATGTTCAACGTGCTCACAAACCTGATTGACAACGGAAACGACCAAACACTCATGGATTTACGAGGTGAATTGTACACAAAACGGTATGTTTCTGGTTCTGATTTGCAGAAGTATCTGCTCGATTATCGTGCCCGTTGTAGACAATTAACAGAATTGGGAGACCTGACAACCACAAAACAATTTGTATTGGTATTGCTGCGATCGCTGCCTGCAGAGTTTCGTCCGATCAAAGTGGTGATAGAGGATGCAGAAGTCGTCACCTGGGATGCTGTGTTTATGAAGCTAAACATCTTCCAGCGTGAGCTATCATCTGATAGTAAGTTGACAGTGAGAGGTAACTCTCTGAATTCTGCATCCCAAAAACCTTCATCAGTGGCTGTCACTGGTGAGGAGAATGTGTTTTTCGGTAATCATTACAGTATCGGACGAAATTCAGGTAATAATAATAATAATAATAGTAATCGTTTTAATCGTGGTAGGTCCCAAAATCGAAATAATAATCGTGGTTTCAATCGAGGTAGAAATAATAATCATAATAATAATAATTTTTATAACTCATCTTCCAATAATGAAGGTCGAAATAGCAATAATAATCACAATTTTAACTCACAAAGCAATAATAATAATAGTTTTAATGGAAATGGTCGTAGTTCTGGTGCTGACAATGGACATTCAAATATTAAATGTCATTTTTGTAATAAGATTGGACATATAGCACGAAATTGCTATGCTAAAAATCGAAATAATAATAATAATGACGCTTGTAATAGTAATAGTAATAACGGAAATCGTTCTAATGACCATGTTTCCAATAATAATAATAATAATAGGAGTTCTGCACAAATGTGCAATGAAAATTTTAATGGTAATGACGATTGCTCAGATGTGGGTTATAGTTTCACAGTAAATAATAGTAATAATAATAATAACAAATTGATGAGTTCTGTAATGCAAAGGGAGATGTAAATTTGATCCCTCGAACCACATTCGTAGTAGACAGCGGATGCACAATTCACATAATTAACGATATAAGCCTATTCAGTGACTACATTGATTTAATTAAACCACATAGTATCTGTGTTGCGAAGAAAGGAGTTTCTCTGTCCGTTACATCTGTTGGTACAGTAAAATTAAAATTATTAAATGGAATAGTAATTGAATTGAAAAATGTTAGATATGCTCGGGAGCTGCCACAGAATCTGCTATCGGTAAAACGAATGAGCAAGTCGGGTTTTGATACCCTGTTCAAAGAGGAATCTGTCGATGTCATCCAACGCTGCAGTGGAAAAATAGTGACCACTGGTGTTAGCGTGAATTCAGATCTTTACACCATTGATTTTTTAAAAATGACTAGTCAATCGTGTAATCTGACATTGGAGGATGAGTCGAGCCCACTGACTGTGTGGCATAGGCGACTTGCTCATCTGAACGTGAACGATGTTAAGTTGTTGTCAAACAGAGGTTTAATACCGAACGTTGACTCCAACCGCAGATTGCTGTGTGAGCCCTGTGTGATGGGGAAACAGAGCCGAAAACAGTTCTTGAGGCATGAACGAAAAACTAGTAAGCCTCTGGAATTGGTACATACTGATCTCTGTGGTCCTATAAATCCTCCTGCATATAAAGGAGCGAAATATTTTATGACATTTATAGATGACTATTCAAATTTTTGTTGTGTGTACCTGTTGACAAGTAAGACGGAAGCCTTTTCAAAATTAAAAAATTATCACGAGATGGTCTCGAATAAATTTGGTTATAATGTAAAGAGACTTCGTTGTGATCACGGCACAGAATACTTGAACACTACCTTCCAGTCATATTGTACTGAGAAAGGAATTGTGGTTGAACCTACGGTTGGCGGCTGTCCACAGCAAAATGGAAAAGCTGAAAGGATGAACAGGACGCTATGTGAGAGGGCAAGGACGCTGTTATTCGAGAGTGGTCTTGGTAAGATATTTTGGTCGGAAGCCATATTGTGCTCCGCCTATATCGTGAACAGATGCCCCACAAACAAGGATTTTGTTCCGTATGAAAGGTGGTTTAATGAACAATTTGACTATAGAAAATTAAAAACGTTTGGATGCAACGCATATATGTTGTCATTCAAACATGACTCTAATAAGTTTAAAAATAAAAGTGAAAAGTTGATAATGGTAGGATATTCTCCATGTGGTTACAGATTGTTAGATATAAATGCTAAGGAAATACGTCTGTCGCGAGATGTTGAGTTCTTTGAAAATAAAATAGATAATAATAATATAAATAAATATACTAAAGATGATGATATTTTCACAGAAGTCACGGAATCAAACTTAGAAAATATTGAAGTTGATGGTGACTTGAATTTAGACTGTCTTCCATAGGAAACGACTGAATGTGATGAAGTAGCAAGCAATATATATCTTGCTGAGGATGGCATCCCTTTGACGTTTGAGGAGGCGAATGCTGCACCGGACAGTCTGATGTGGAGGGATGCTATTTCTTCGGAAATAAGTGCCTTGAATTCCAATCAGACTTGGCGGGTGACCAAACGTCCAAAGGAAGCCCCCACCATCACGTGTCGGTGGATTTTTAATAAAAAATATGATATTAATAATGATGTGTTATAT
This sequence comes from Ericerus pela, assembly GCA_011428145.1. NCBI lineage: Eukaryota > Metazoa > Arthropoda > Insecta > Hemiptera > Coccidae > Ericerus > Ericerus pela. The sequence goes on from WOFM01000331.1 coordinate 4,853, forward strand.
AAGGCTAGATTAGTTGCCAGAGGATGCCAACAGAAGAAGGGCTTCAATTTTAATGAAGTGTATGCGCCGGTGGCGAAGCTTTCGACTGTCAGGACCCTCTTGGCTGTTAGCAATAAATTAAAATTTCACATAGAACAAATTGATACATGTTGTGCCTTCCTGAATGGAATTCTTTCGGAAGATGTGTATCTTGAGATACCCGAAGGGATAGAAACTAAAATTGATAGACATAATAATGTTTTGAAATTGAATAGGTCTATCTATGGTCTAAAGCAGTCGCCCAAGGTTTGGAACAAATTGTTCAACGAGTTCCTTGTTGCTCTTGGCTTTGTGCAGAGTACGGCGGATGACTGCTTATATATATATATAAAAAAAAAAGTGATGGGACTGTAGTCTTTTTACTCACATATGTTGACGATGTCCTGATTAGCTCAAATAACAAAACACAAATCACATTTTTTAAAAAGGAAATAAATAAAAGGTTTAAGTGTAAGGATCTGGAAAAGGTCAAGAAATATTTAGGTTTGAATATCAATCACAATCGTGAAGATGGCATACTGGAAATTGAGCAGAGGGGTCTCATTGAGTCTGTTGCTAGGCGTTTTGGCGTTGATAATTGCGCACCAACCTACACACCCATTGACCCCAAACTATAATTGGACAGGGATCTCAATGCGTGTGATAGTGTACTCAACAACAACTACCAACAGCTCGTGGGATGCCTAATGTATCTGATGCTAGGATGACGGCCCTATATTTGCTTTGCAATATCGTATTTTAGCCAATTCTCCAGTTATGCCACTGACGAACATTATAAATACTTATTGAAAGTACTTAAATATTTAGTTACCACAAAAGATAAAAAATTAATATTTTCAAATGAACATGATAATAACGGCAATATTTTAGAAACTTTTTCTGATGCCGATTGGGGTAACTGTGTCACCACAAGACGGTCTATCTCTGGTTACTGTGTCTTTGTTTATGGATCACTGGTGTCCTGGTCTAGCAAGAAGCAACCAACTGTAGCACTATCTAGCACTGAGAGTGAGTTGATTGCAATATGTGATGCTACCACTGAGTCGATCTGGTTGAAGTATCTGTTAGGTGACTTTTGCATTCAGATTAATAACAGAGCTGTGATTTATGAAGATAACCAGAGTTGTCTGGCTCTTCTGCACTCTGGAAAGTGGAATACTCGCAGATCCAAACATATAGATGTAAAGTACCGTTTTGTGTGCAATCACATAGATATAGATTTTAAGTATTCGTACGTACCGACTTCGCGACAGTTGGGGGACGTTTTTACGAAGGGCTGCCCGAAGCCCAAATTTGATATGTTTTGTAAACTGTTAAAATTAATGTAACTTTTTGTATATGTTTACCATTTGTGTTGATATATTTTTTGTGTTGTAAATTCGTTGTGTTATTGTTGACCTTTGTCATTTTTTTGTTTTTAATGACTTTATTAATTTAGAAAATTTGTTTAATAGTATTTTTGACTTTATCGTATAAATATAATTTGAGGAGGTGTGTGAGAATAATAGCAAATTATATTATACGTTGACTTATTATTCTCGCACATCACATGTTGTGGCAACACTGTTTTGTTGTTATTATTAATCTGTGACATTTGTGTTTGTAACTCAACTGTGATTATATGTTTTGTATGCCTTCTCGTCGCTCATCAATCTTCGTAACATCAACATGTCCGCTAACACTATGTGGAATAAAATTCGTGAAATAGTGAATATTTAGTCTTTTTATTTATGTGTTCGTAATGTGTGTTTCTAGTCGTCGTTCAATCTTTTCATCAGTGTAGGTTTTGTCGTTGCTTTTCGTGTAGTTCGATCCGTTGACAGTTCGTATTTTCTCACAATTACTATATGAATTTTCTATATGATTATACTTGAATTTTTCTTATTATGAACTTTGTTATATTCAATTTATTAAGAGTTCAACGGAGTGTTGGAAACAGTCCACTTAACTTTTAAACATCTCATACATCTTTTGGTAACACTGAACATACATTGTATAACATTTATTTATTTTATTCTTGTATACACTGTTACAACTAAGTGGGAACTCTAACACTTTTTGTCCCATGCCATTCCTTATGTTCATGTACATGCCAAAATGTATTTCCTATTTGGTGTCGTGTGTTACTAACATTATTGTTATCTTCACAGCCTCATATACAAAAAGTGAAATGACGTTTTTGGATCTGAAGAAAGTGAACAAGTCAATTTGAAATACTATAATGCATTAAAAGGACAAAAATTGCACAAGTATAAAATCAACTAAAAAGGAGATGGCAATCTGCCTCCATTACAAGAAAAGAGTTTGAGTGGGAAAAATGAAAAAGTATTAACGATATGCGAGAGATAAAATGTCGTACAAGTTGTTTAACCTGATCGAGTAGTAACAGTGTTTGAGTAGAATGTTGCTAGTGGTAGTGAGCATCTTGATTTTGAAGTAAAAACGATTCGAAAAATGACACTTGTTAATAAAGTAAAAGAGATTTGAGTTTAACCAGTTTATTCACATATGTTGGGAAATGATCCCACACCACCTCATAACATTACATTATTTATTCATACATGTGCATAACCTGTAAACATAATATATATTTTTGTGCTTCCCCACTGGCAGCACTGATTTCCTGCGTTAGCTTTGACTATACAGAATTAACATGGACTGCTATTTGATTGAAAAATATGTACAAAATTTTGTTATCAATTGCCAAGACATAGGAGGAAAAAGTTAGTCGGGTTGGGTTGATAATGATTTCAATGTGTTGGGATACGATTCCCTCACTCCCTCACAAACACATAACCATGAACCTTGACTAACACTGTATGTAATACATTTATAACATTTAACTTTTTCACATGTGGCGACACTGATCACCGGCATAATCTTTTTCTGCCACTGCTCGACGGAGAATGTTCTCCGCTTGTCAGTCATTGTACTAACGTTGTGAATAAATCTTTTTCAAAGATGATAATCCGTTTTTATCTTTTCCGCATCAAAAGATCATAACTCACCTCAATATGGTAGGCAGAGCAATAGATTCGAAAAGAAGTGCAAGTAATTAAAATGTGTTGATCGTGTAATTGATTAAAAGTTAATTTTTTGTGTTTCACGCAAAGTGAAAAGGCTTAGTGCCATGTGATACCTCCATGCAAAGTGGAAGGAAAAGTGTAAAATTTGTGAACGCAAAGTTTGTTTCAGTGAAACAAAGTAATAAAAGTTTTAAATTGAGTGAATCGAAAAGTAAAATTCGAAATCAACGAAAACAACAGCAAATCTTTGGGCGTCAGTTGAAAAATTCAAAGGTAAAAAGTTGGGAAATCAGATCAAAAGGATCCTGTTGTTCAACAAATCAATCAACAAAGGTGAAAATAGTTGGTAACTGCTCATGCTGTGTTCCGGAGAGAAAAAGCTGAGTTAGAGAAATCAAAATTTAAGAAATTCCTGAGAAGAATCATCGGAGTTTGGTGTCAACTGGGCATGAAAGTAGCAGAAAAACATCGAAAAAACTACGGAAGTGAACGGAGAAATATAAGATAAGTAAAAAATTTTAGACTCATTAATTATTATTTTGTGTGATTTTGCTCAAAAATTGACTAAAAAATTAAAATTTCAGTAACTTAAAATTAAAATTTGATATATTTTCTAGTATACTCTCGACCAAAATTCAAGTAAAGTTGAAACTTCAAAGGTGGATTCAATTATCCTTTCAAACTTTATCTTGTTGGTCGAGAATTGCAGAAACAGGATATCTTTGTTGGATGAGCTTCATCGAATCCAACAAAAGAAAACCTGAATATATGAACATTAACCTTGATGACAAACTTTTTCATGATCACAAACAATAAAATATATTTTCAATAGTTGAAGGTTAATAGATTATTTTCTTTTTAGCATTAATCTCTTTCATAATTTCAATGAACAATTTTGACTTGACAATTAATTTATGTTTTAACGTGTTTAACAGAATCTTTTCATTCTGGATCAAAAACCCAAGTATTAATTAAATCAAATTTGAATATTTTCGGCGATAAAGTCCAAGTTTAGCGATCACTCGAATACAATTAGTAAGAATAATTTTAGAATATTGAATAATGACTAGATATTGTACTTTAATATATTTCATTTGCATTCCCTATCGTGCGGTTGAGACCGTGTTACCCTCTAGATCTAAGTTCTCGTGTTTCTGAGGTAGGATTCAAATTCCTCAAACTATTAAAATTAATAAAATGTCAGGATTCGATACTAAAAAAGTCTTTGATGGGAGGAATTATGATGCCTGGAGGACCACGATGGTCTCGACACTCTATGCAGAAGGATTGTATCCAATTATGCATGATGTCAAGACCGAAGTACTATTTTTGGGACTCGAATTAAATAATTTTTTAAACCCTGACCCTGGAAATGCTAGTCCAGCTAATCGTATGGCATATTTTTGCAATCAAGAAAAGGGAAAAGCGTTAATCTATCAGGGACTTAATAACGAACTTATTGAACGAGTAAAGGACTTAAAAAAAATAAATCAAATATTAAAAGTTTTAGAAGAAAGGTATAAGAGCTGCACTCAAGTGACATATATCAATGCGAAACAAGCCTTTCAAAGATTAAAATTTAACAGTGAAGGCAGTATACGAAGTTATCTAGACATTTTCTTGAGATCTGCTCAAAAAATAAGGACTGTAGAAAACCTCTAGACAAACAGGAAGAGATAGAACAACTCTTAATATCATTAAACATAGACTATGACATGACAAGGCTGGAGTTTAATACACTAAGTCAGGACCAGAAAACAAATGAAACACTCCATGCCATGTTAATCGAAAGGTCTGATAGGTTATATGACGAGAAAAAGTCAAAATATAATAATAATAAATTTCGTAATTTCAGCCAAAATAATAAGAGTCAAAGGTTTCAATATGGAGGAAATTACAATAGATATAATAATACTAACAGAAATCAGAACCACAGTCAGAATGTAGATCAGGGGAAAATGACATATAATAATAACCAACAACCAGAGATGTCTCAGAATAATAATAATACATATGAAAATAAAAAATACAATAATAATCAAAATCAAAATACTTTGCCAAGTTCAAATATTCTAGTATGTTTTAAGTGTCATGGCAAAGGACACATAGCAAAAGTATGTCCGTCAAATAAAGAGGGTATAAAACCCCAAGATAAATTGGATGGTCCTGCACAAAACACAAGATACGGACGAAACAACAACCACAATAATAATAATAAAAATAAAAAAGAAAATGACGTTCAATGGTCCATGATGCTGAGATATAAGAATCATGATTCGAGAATAAACACAAACGATAATAAATTAATAAATTTAATTACATCTAAAGATACAAAACAAGTGTCAGACTCAAATTATGTCCCTCTTACTAAAAGAATTATGTTAGATGATAAAGCTGTTGCTCAGGTAAACTTGGATTTATCAAAATTATCTAACCCAATAGTGTTAGAAAAGCCTATCGAGCTGGAGTGTGCTATCCAGGACACACTACTAATTGCCACACATATAGGTACCATGTTCATCAGAGTGGAAAACTCAGAGAGAAACCAAACAGTCATAAGACTAAAAAACGTACATTATGTACCATCTTTAAATGTAGATCTAATGTCAGGGATTAAAATAACAGAAAATAGAGCGCTTGGCATAGATCAAAATTTCTCTGCAGCACACATATACGTCCGAGGCACGAACGAAGTCATCTTTCAGCCCCAAAAATAAGAGGCGTGTACATGGTTAAGTACAAAATTGTACCAGAGTCCGCCGTTAAATATTGTAGAAGATGAAAAGGAATTAAATAAAATATGTCCTTATAATAATGAATCTAATAAATTGGCATGTATGCCCAATATAAATTCCCAAGATGAATGGATGGAATATGAAATAGAAGAAGAAGTAATAGAGGAAAGTCAGGAGGAGAATGAAGAGAATGGAGAGAATATTAATAATAAAACACAAAATAACACAATTAATAATAATAAAGAACATAATAATATAATAAACCCTAATGATATAAATGGTAATAATAATCCACAACAAAATGAAGTGAATGATGATGGTAATGAAATGAATGAGGATATGGGGACAAACACAAATAATAATATAAGTGACACGCAGGAGTCTAAAGAGAGAGTACAGAAACTGCAAAACTAGACAAAAAAATGATATGGCATAGGAGATTAGGACACCTGTTGGGAAAAAACTTAAAGTTCTTGACAAAGGTCTCAAGAGGTATTCCAAATGGAATTACTTTTCGTGATGACGAGTTCAGTCTTTGTGAGGTATGTGTAAAAGCCAACTCTAGAAGATTAGGGCACAATGGAACTCGCACACAACCTGAAAGGAAACTTGAGCTCGTTTCATCAGATACAATGGGCCCCTTCTCACCAGGCATATATGGTGAAAAATATGTTTTGATTTTCGTGGATCATGCCACAAAATATACTTTTATTTCCACTATTGAGAAAAAATCAATGGTTTTCGAAGAATTCAAAAAATTATATATGAAGTTAAAATAGAAATTCCCGGATCACCCTATAGCTACGTTAAGATGTGACAATGCTAGGGAATATCTTGACTCAAATATGAAATCATTTTGTGAGAACAACGGCGTAAACCTTGAGCCAGTTGTTCCGTATTCACTGGAGTTGAATGCGATGGCCAAAAGGCAGAACCAGACGATTATGGCAAGAACGAGGGCTATGCTGTTTGACTCTGATTTGGATTTCAGTTTTTGGTCATTAGTTTTGTGACGGCTGTTTATATAATAAACAGGATCCCAACTAGGGCCAATAAAGACAACAAAACTCCCTTTGAGATGTTTTAAGGCACAAAGCCTGACTTATCTAACATGAGAGTTTTTGGGTCTCTTGCTCACAGGCACATTTCCATAGAGGTCTGTCAGCAACAAGCCACTAAAAATAAAAGAAAAAGTGCAAACATAGAACATCCAAAACTAACCCAAAGATCCGACAAAGGAATTTTTGTAGGGTATACCAATAGTGGGTACTGTATAAGGGACCCATTAATGGAGAAATTGCACGTCACTTGCGATGTCAGATTTGATGAAACGAGGAATATAATACAAATAAATAATATAAAAAATAATAATAAATAAAATACACAAAATAACGATAATATTATAGATACTCCTGTAATTATAAATTTATTCAAATTAAGATATAAAAATTACATTGAGGACCATATCCCTCAGAAATTGGAGGATGTCGAAAACAACCCCTTTAAGGAAGAATGGCTTCAAGCCATCATAGACGAGTTGAATTCACTATCTGATTTGGGCATTTGGGAAGTCGTCCCAAAGGAAAGAAATGTGAGGCTGGTAGATACAAAGTGGTGTTTCACCACAAAACCCAACAACCTAGGCATTCACATACCAAAAGCTAGATAATAATAGTGGAAATCGTGTTAATGACCAGAGTTCCAATAACAGTAACAGTAATAGGAGCTCGGCACAGATGTGCAATGAGAATTTTAATGCTAATGACGATTGCTCTGAAGTGGGTTACAGCTTCACATTAAATAATGACGATAATAATAAAATTAATGACTCTTGCAATGCAAAAGAAAACGTAAATTCAATGCCTCGAACCACATTTATAGTTGACAGTGGATGCACAATTCACATAATTAATGATATAAGCCTGTTCAGTGACTATATAGATTTGATCAGACCTCATAGTATCTGTGTTGTGAAGAAGGGTGTCTCTCTGTCTGTCACGTCGGTAGGTACGGTAAAATTGAAACTTTTGAATGGAATTGTAATCGAACTGAAAAACGTAAGGTATGCTCGGGAGCTGCCGCAGAGTCTGCTTTCGGTTAAACGTATGAGCAAGTCGGGATTTGACACTTTGTTTCGAGAAGAGTCTGTTGATATCATCCAACGCTGCAATGGAAAAATAGTTACCACTGGTGTTAGCATAGACTCAGATTTGTACACAATTGACTTTGTTAAAATGTCAAGTCAATCGTGTAATCTGACGTTTGGAGATGAATCGAGCCCACTGTTTGTGTGGCATAGATGACTTGTTCATCTGAATGTGAACGATGTTAGGTTGTTGTCAAGTAGGGGTTTGATACCGAATGTTGACTCCAATCGCAGATTGCTGTGTGAGCCCTGTGTTATGGGGAAACAGAGTCGAAAACCATTTCCAAGGCATGAACGAAAAACAAGTAAGCCTTTCGAATTGGTTCACACTGATCTCTGTGGACCTATTAACCCTCCTGCATATAAAGGAGCAAAATATTTTATGATTTTTATCGACGATTATTCCAATTTTTGTTGTGTTTACCTGCTGGCGAACAAGACGGAAGCTTTTGCAAAATTTAAAGAATACCACGAGATGGTCTCGAATAAGTTTGGTTATAATGTAAAGAGACTCCGTTGTGATCGCGGCACAGAGTACTTGAATACTACCTTCCAGTCATATTGTACTGAGAAAGGAATTGTGGTTGAACCTACTGTTGGCGGCTGTCCTCAGCAAAATGGAAAGGCTGAGAGGATGAACAGGACACTGTGCGAGAGGGCAAGGACACTGTTGTTTGAGAGTGGTCTTGGGAAGATATTTTGGTCGGAAGCCATATTGTGCTCCGCCTATATCGTGAACAGATGCCCAACAAATAAAGATTTTGTTCTTTTTGAAAGATGGTTTGGTGAAAAATATGACTACAAAAAATTAAAAACGTTTGGTGCGATGCGTATATGTTATCGTTCAAACATGATTCTGACAAGTTTAAGAGTAAAAGTGAAAAGTGAATAATGGTAGGTTATTCACCATGTGGTTATAAGTTGTTGGACATAAATACTAAGGAGATACGTCTGTCACGTGATGTTGAGTTCTTCGAAAGTGCAATTGGTAATTCTGGACATAATAAATATACAAAAAACGATGATTTGTTTAAGGAAGTCAAGGAATCCAACGTAGAAAATATTGAAGTTGATGGTGATTTAAATTTGGATTGTCTTCCGCAGGAGGCGACTACACGTGATCAAGCAGCACGAAATATATACCTGGCTGAGGATGGCATCCCTTTGACGTTTGAGGAGGTGAGTGCAGTACCTGATAGTCTGATGAGGAGGGAGGCTATTTCATCTGAAATAAGTGCCCTGAATTCCAATCAGACTTGGAAGGTGACCAAACGTCCAAAGGACGCCCCTACCATCACGTGTTGTTGGATCTTCAACAAGAAATATGATAATGAAAATAATGTTTTATATAAGGCCAGGTTAGTTGCCAGAGGCTGCCAGCAGAAGAAAGGCTTCAACTTTAATGAAGTATATGCGCCGGTGGCGAAACTTTTGACTGTGAGGACTTTCTTGGCTGTTAGTAATAAATTAAAATTTTATATAGAACAAATAGATATCTGTAGTGCGTTTCTGAACGGTGTTCTATCTGAGGATGTGTACTTCGAGATACCTGAAGGTATAGAAACGCAGGTTGATAAACGGACTAACGTATTGAAATTAAATAGGTCTATATATGGTCTAAAACAGTCGCCAAAAGTGTGGAACAAACTATTTAATGAGTTCCTGTTGTCACTTGGCTTTGTACAAAGCATGGCTGATGACTGTTTGTATGTGTTCAAAAATAAACATGATGGAACAATAGTCTATCTACTCACTTACGTTGATGACGTCCTTATTAGTTCCAACAATAGAGAACAAATCACATTTTTAAAAAATAAAATTAATAAGAGATTTAAGTGTAAGGATCTTGGAAAGGTGAAAAAATATCTTGGTTTAAATATTAATTATAGTTGTGAAGAGGGCATACTGGAGATCGAGCAGAAGAATCTCATTGAGTCTGTTGCTAGGCGGTTCGGTGTTGATAAATGCGCACCCACCTACACACCCATTGACCCCAAACTCCAAATGGATAGGGACCTCAATGCGTGTGATAGTGTGTTGAATAATAACTATCAACAGCTCGTGGGATGTTTGATGTACTTGATGCTAGGATCACGGCCTGATATTTGCTTTGCAATATCGTACTTCAGCCAGTTCTCCAGTTATGCCACAGACGAACATTTCAAATACTTATTGAGAGTTCTTAAATATTTAATTCATATGAACTTAATAATAATGGCAATATAATCAAAACATATTCGGATGCCAATTGGGGTAACTGTGTTAACACAAGACGGTCTATCTCGGGTTACTGTGTCTTTGTTTATGGGTCGCTGGTGTCCTGGTCCAGTAAGAAACAGCCAACAGTAGCTTTGTCCAGCACTGAAAGTGAGTTGATCGCCATTTGCGATGCTACCACTGAGTCAATTTGGTTGAAGTATCTACTAGGTGATTTTTGCATTCAAGTTGATGACAGAGCTGTAATTTACGAAGACAATCAGAGTTGTCTGGCTATCTTGCACTCTGGAAAATGGAACACTCGCAGATCAAAACATGTGGACGTGAAGTACCGTTTTGTGTGCAATCACGTAAATTTAGACTTTAAGTATTCATACGTGTCAACTTCGCGACAGTTGGCTGATGTTTTTACGAAGGGCTGCCTGAGGCCCAAATTTGATGTATTTTGTAAAATGTTAAATTTATTGTAACTTTTTTTTGTATATGTTTACCATCTGTGTTAGTATTTGTTATCGTAACTTTTTGTATTATTGTTGACTTTTGTCATTTGTATTTTTAATGACTTTACCAATTTAATAATTTGTTTTTACCATTTTTTATCGTAATCGTATAATTATAATTTGAGGAGGCGTGTGAGAATTATAGCAAATTAAATTATACTCATGACTATTATTCTTACGTATCATTTGTGGTGGCAACACTGTCGGTATGTTTTTGTAATCTGTGATTTTTAGTGTTTTGTACCAAACTGTGATAATGTTTAATCATACGCCTCTAGTCGCTTTTTAATACTCATTTTGTTAACATCTCCACCATACTTTATGTGGAAATAAAAGTTCGTAAATTAAGTGAATATTGTGTTTTTATTTATGTGTTTGTAATGTGTGCGTCTAGTCTTTGTTCGATGTCGTGTGTAGTTTAGGTTCGTTTTATATGTTTCTAGTCAACTCGATCCGTTGATAATTCCTCATCTTCTCACAGCTACGCCTTGTTGGAGGCCTTCCAGCAAAAATTGATAAATTTCAATGATGTTAGGTCACCTGATCAAGTTGCCGACATATTAACTAAAGCACTTGATTGGAAAACCTTTCAGAATATCTTTATGAGAATCCTCCGAGCAAGTCAACTTTTCGGCCAATAGTCTTCATTGACATAACCTTTCAAAATTTTTGATATTTGGTTTTGGATTGCGGATGGGCGTCGGTCTCTTAGAGTTTTATTGTAAACCGAGAGGTCCATATTTTGTTTCACAATTTCACATCATATATTTTACAACAGGTTCCCCGTCGCTGCTCTGCCTCTCTTACTGGCATCAGTATCCCCTAATAAACTCAATTGATTCCAACAATAGCATACTTATTTAAACCCCACACAATTAATTATAAGGATATAGATAATAATGTTTTTCTTCTACAGGTGACGATGAGAAGATATTGATCTCTCCGACCTTTTATATATATAATAATTTAAAATCACACAGTATATTTATAAGATGTGACACTAAAACAGAAGGTTAAATGCATACCTCATTTTAATAATTACACAATATATAGACAAAAACACTTCATTTATAGATTACACATTTTTTTACATTAGAATGCTAGTAAACGACATATTTAATATTTTACCATTTTAGCAACATTTTAAATTTCTTTTATATGATATTTGTATTTAATAATTTTGACTGCTATTGCTTATTTATATTTTTATCTTAATACATACACAGTGTGATATTTTTTTAACTTATATGTTCGTTCGCCCATTTTGACTCGCAAGGGGGTGTTGGGATACGATTCCCTCACTCCCTCACAAACACATAACCTGAACCTTGACTAACACTGTATGTAATACGTTTATAACATTTAACCTTTTCACATGTGGCGACACTGATCGCCAGCATAATCTTTTCCTGCCACTGCTCGATGGAGAATGTTCTCCGCTTGTCAGTCGTTGTACTAACGTTGTGAATAAATCTTTTTCAAAGATGATAATCCGTTTTTATCTTTTCCGCATCAAAAGATCATAACTCACCTCAATACAATGTTCTTTGCATGGTAATTTTGTTTAGAATAGAAATTATTAAAATTTAATTTAATACCATAGAAAATGCTTCTACTTATTACTTTCTCGTTAATAAAAATTTAAAAATATAATTAATTCAGTTCAATCTCAAATTTCAGCAATATTTTACTGTTTTACAAATCCTTATCATACCCGACCCGACTAACTTCATCTTACCTCTTTGTTGTTCAGTCACCTCTTCACTACGCTCATACATTAGTGCTACCTACGAGTGATGAATGGTAAATGTAATTCGATTCATTCTTTCTGTGAGAAAATACGAACTGCCAACGGATCGAACTACACGAAAATATAACGATGAAACCTAAACTAACGAAGACACTGAGCAAAGACTAGACACACACATTACAAACACATAAATAAAACCATAAATATTCACTTTTTACGAACTTTTATTCCACATAATATCAGCGGACATGTTAATGTTATGATGGTTGATTAGCGACGAGAAGGTATACAAAACATATAATCACAGTTGGGTTTCAAACACAAAAATCACAGATTACAAATAATATTAAAACAGTGTTACCACAACAAATGATATGTGAGAATAACAAGCCAACGTATAATATAATTTGTTATTATTCTCACACGAATCCTCAAATTATAATTATACGAATATGTCAAATATCGGCAAAACAACTTACTAAATTAATAACGTCATTAAAACAAGAATGACAAAAGTCAACAATAACATAACAAAAATTACAACATAAAAATTTTAACACAAATGGTAAACATATACAAAAAGTTACATTAATTTTAACAGTTTACAAAAAATATCAAATTTAGGCTTTGGGCAGCCCTTCGTAAAAACATCCCCCAACTGTCGCGAAGTTGGAATGTACAAATACTTAAAGTATATATCTACGTGATTGCACTCAAAACGGTACTTTACGTCTATATGTTTGGATCTGTGAGTATTCCACTTTCCAGAGTGCAGAAGAGCCAGACAACTCTGGTTATCTTTGTAAATCACAGCTCTGTCATTAGTCTGAATGCAAAAATCACTTAACAGATACTTCAACCAGATCGACTCAGTGGTAGCATCGCATATTGCAATCAATTCACTCTCAGTGTTAGATAGAGCTACAGTTGGCTACTTCTTGCTGGACAGGACACCAGTGATCCATAGACAAAGACACAATATCCGGAGATAGATCGTCTTGTAGTGACACAGTTGCCCCAATCGGCATCAGAATAAGTTTCTAAAATATTGCCGTTATTATCACATTCATTTGAAAATATTAATTTTTTGTCTTTTGTGGTTACCAAATACTTGAGGACTCTTAAAAGATATCTAAAATGTTCGTCTGTGGCAGAGCTGGAGAATTGACTGAAGTACGATATTGCAAAGCAAATATCAGGCCGTGATCCTAGCATCAAATACATCAGACATCCCACGAGCTGTTGATAGTCGTTGTTAAGTACACTATCACACGCATTGAGATCCCTGTCCAATTGGAGTTTAGGGTCAATGGGTGTGTAGGTTGGTGCACAATTTTCAACACCAAACTGCCTAGCAACAGACTCAATGAGATTCCTCTGTTCAATCTCCAGTATGCCATCTTCACGACTGTGGTTAATATTCAAGCCCAGGTATTTTTTAACCTTTCCTAAATCCTTAAACTTAAATCTTTTATTAATTTATTTTTAAAAAAATGTAATTTGAGTTCTATTATTAGAGCTAATCAGGATGTTGTCAACGTATGTGAGTAAATAAACTACAATACCATCAGTTTTATTTTTAAATATATATAGACAGTCATCAGCCGTACTCTGCACAAAGCCAAGAGCAACAAGGAACTCGTTGAACAATTTGTTCCACACCTTGGCCGAATGCTTCAGACCATAAATAGACCTATTTAGTTTTAAGACATTATCGTGTCTATTTGTTTTTGTCTCTATCCCTTCAGGTATCTAGAGATATACATCCTCAGAGAGAATACCATTCAGGAAAGCACTACATATATCAATTTGCTCGACATGAAATTTTAATTTATTACTTACAGCCAAGAGGGTCCTCACAGTTGAAAGTTTCGCCACTGGCGCATACACTTCATTAAAATTGAAGCCTTTCTTCTGTTGACATCCTCTGGCAACTAATCTGGCCTTATACAAAACTTTATTATTGGCATCATATTTTTTATTAAAAATCCAATGACACGTGATGGTGGGAGCGTCCTTTGGACGTTTGGTCACCTGCCAAGTCTGATTGGAATTCAGGGCACTTATTTCAGAGGAAATAGCATCCCTCCACATCAGACTGTCTGGTGCAGCACTCGCCTCCTCAAACGTCAAAGGGATGCCATCCTCAGCAAGATATATATTGCTTGCTGTCTCATCACGTTCAGTCATTTCCTGTGGAAGACAATCCAAATTCAAGTCACCATCAACTTCAATATTTTCCAAATTTGATTCTGTGACCTCCTTAAAAATATCGTCATCTTTTGTATATCTATTTGTATTAGTACTACCTATTTTATTTTCAAAGAACTCAACATCACGTGACAGACGTACTTCCTTCGCATTTATATCTAATAATCTGTAACCACATGGAGAGTAACCTATCATAATCAATTTTTCACTTTTATTTTTAAACTTATTAGTCATGTTTGAATGACAACATATATGCGTCGCATCCAAACGTTTTCAATTTTTTATAATCATATTGTTCATTGAACCATCTTTCAAAAGGGACAAAATCTTTATTCGTGGGGCATCTGTTCACGATATAGGCAGAGCACAATATGGCTTCCGACCAATATATCTTACCAAGACCACTCTCGAACAACAATGTCCATGAACTCTCACACAGCGTCCTGTTCATCCTTTCAGCTTTTCCATTTTGCTGAGGACAGCCGCCAACTGTAGGTTCGACAATAATTCCCTTCTCAGTACAATATGACTGGAAGGTTGTATTCATGTATTCTGTGCCGCGATCGCATCGGAGTCTTATTACATTATAACCAAATTTATTTGCGACCATTTCATGATATTCCCTGAATTTAGCAAACACTTCCGTCTTACTCATCAACAGGTATACACAACAAAAGTTGGAATAATCATCTATAAACGTCATAAAATATTTCGCTCCTTTATATGCAGGAGGATTTATAGGACCACAGAGATCTGTATGCACTAGTTCCAGAGGCTTACTACTTTTTCGTTCATGCCTCAGGAACGGTTTTCGTCTCTGTTTCCCCATAACACAGGGCTCGCATAGTAATCTGCGGTTGGAGTCAACGTTCGGTATTAAACCTCTGTTTGACAACAACTTAACATCATTTACATTCAGATGAGCAAGTCGTCTATGCCACATGGTCAGTGGGCTCGACTCATCCTCCAACGTCAGATTACACGATTGACTTGACAGTTTTAAAAAATCAATCGTGTACAGATCTGAGTTCACGCTAACCCCAGTGGTCACGATTTTTCCAATGCAGCGTTGGATGACATCGACAGATTCTCTTTAAACTGGGTATCAAAACCTGACTTGCTCATTCGTTTCACCGAAAGCAGATTCTGCGGCAGCTCCCGAGCATACCTTACGTTTTTTAATTCAATTATGATTCCATTCAACAATTTTAATTTTACCGTACCTACAGACGTGACAGAAAGCGAGACTCCCTTCTTCGCAACACAAATACTATGAGGCTTAATCAAATCTATGTAGTCACTGAACAAATTTATGTCATTTATTATGTGAATTGTGCATCCACTGTCTACTACGAATGTGGTTCGAGGTATCAAATTTTTACTTTTATTTGCATTGCAAGAATCATCAATTTTATTATTATTAGTAACTGTGAAGCTGTAACCCACTTCAGAGCAATTGTCATTAGCGTTAAAATTGTCATTACACATCTGTGCAGAGCTCCTATTATTATTATTATTATTGGTACCATGGTCATTAGAACAATTTCCACTATTATTATTACCATTACAATTATCGGTATTATTATTTCTGTTTTTGGCATAGCAATTTCGTGCTATATGCCCGATCTTATTACAATAGTGACATTTAACATTCGAATGTCCACTATCATTACCAGAACTACGATTATTTCCATTAAAATTATTACTATTATTACTTTGTGAGCTCGAATTGTGATTATTATTATTATAGTTACGACCTTCATTATTGGAAGATGAATTATAAAAATTATTATTGTGATTATTATTTCTACCTCGATTAAAACAATGATTATTATTATGATTTTGGGACATTATTATTATTATTATTATTATTACCAGAATTTTGTCCGACATTATTATGGTTTCCAAAAAACACATTCTCCTCACCAGTGACAGACACTGATGAAGGTTTTTGAGATGCAGGATTCAGAAAGTTACTTCTAATCATAGATTTACTATCAGAAGATAGTTCACGCTGGAAGTTGTTCAACTTCATAAACACACTATCCCAGGTGACGACTTCTGCATCCTCTAACACCACTTTAATCGGACAAAACTCTGCAGGTAGCGATCTCAGCAATACCAATATGAATTGTTTTGTGGTTGTCAGGTCTCCCAATTTGGTTAATCGTCTACAACGAGCACGAAAATCAAGCAGATAATTCTGCAAATCAGAACCAGAAACATACAGTTTTGTGTACAAATCACCTCGTAAATCCATTAGCGTCTGGTCGTTGCCGTTGTCAATCAGGTTCGTCAGCACATGGAACATATCATCATCTCCAAGTACTCATTGGTCATGTTGTTTGCGATCAAAAACATTGCCTTGGCATTCTCCTTGGACCAAGCATCTCCCCTATTTTGAACAGTCGGCAAAGAATTGATTACTATATTACCCAGCAACTCCTTTGCTAACAGCAGCTCCATCCTAAACTTCCACGTTCGGCCATTCTGCCCATTGAATGGCTCGATCATATTCTGCTTTCTCACGTCCATCTCGATGACAGGTAACGACGATCAGTTGCACCACAAAACAGCAATTTCAGCAACCATCAGATACGCCGACCAACGATTCAACTCGACCGAGATCACAGGAACAGCGAGAAGCGAACATATTAAACAATGAAAAATAAATTAAAAGGCATGGTACTACTTGGGAGTGACGATCAGGATTCGACAGCACAAATTTGACGACTTAGAACAATGGCAACCACGTTGACATCCAGGTAACTGGGCCCATAACCTGTGAGAAAATACTAACTGCCAACGGATCGAACTACACGAAAATATAACGATGAAACCTAAACTAACGAAGACACTGAGCAAAGACTAGACGCACACATTACGAACACATAAATAAAACCATAAATATTCACTTTTTACGAACTTTTATTCCATATATCAGCGGACATGTTAATGTTACGACGGTTGATTAGCGACGAGAAGGTATACAAAACATATAATCACAGTTGGGTTTCAAACACAAAAATCACAGATTACAAATAATATTAAAACAGTGTTACCACAACAAATGATATGTGAGAATAACAAGCCAACGTATAATATAATTTGTTATTATTCTCACACTTTCGTATCTGTGGTTGTTCGTTTCACCTGTGGTATTCTACCCAGGCTTTATCACTAGTGGCTTTATCTATCTCTTTCGGCATCATGGCCGTGTTATATGTTTACTGGGCATTAAACCTTTGTGATGAGAACAACGTTTGTTATTTATTGAACTAGAAAATTAATCTCTCAAATGAAAGATCCTCATTGTTATTAATAGCCGTTTTTAACAATCTCAACATGATAGCAGAGCATTTGGGAAAATTTTTTCAGTTATTAATTTGTTTTTTCGTTTGTAATATTTCATTCAAGTGATTGGAATCAAAAAATTTAGAATGTTGTAAGTAATTAATAATTTCATTTTTCTGTATGATTTGTTTCATTTTGCTGTTTGTGGGATGTAATTCCTTCGCCAAATTGGGGAAATCAATGAGAATTTCGGCCGACATATCCGCTGAAAGTGATTGTTCACCCATCCAGTTCATTCAATTTTTTGCCAAATCATTGCTGGAAGAATAAATATGGCGGTAGCTGAAACGTAGAAAATTCATCAAACAGCAAAGTATCATGTTTTATTATGTTCATTACTTCATATAATTAATCATTTCCCATCCACTTTTTGTCGTTTGGTTGGATTTGGCCGTCCTTGTGTCCGCTGATTCTGATCATCGAAGCTGAAAAACGAAAGATTGTGAAGCTGCAGGAGTCCAAATTTGGTCATCGGGTTTTGTTGGCAGGTGAATTTGGATCGCAGAAAGGGTATTGAAAACCTTTGAGGTAAAAACCTTTGAAATTTCGCCGTTGGAAATCATCAGTTTGTTGCTGAACAATTCAAATCTGAAACCGTTACCAGCAAGTAAAGACAATAAAAGCTGCTAAATTTGGTATCTAGTTTGAATGTGAAAACAAGTAATTTTGTAACAGTTTTAATTTGAATCAATAATATTCTCGCCCATTATGCATTTCCACTAATAGTTCATGTATTTGTTTGCATATATTTCATTTTGTGAATGAATATTTTGGATTGTGGGTTGTAATTCAGTTAGATAGAGTCATTGGGCTCTGATAGAATTTTGCATTTTGGGATTTTGAATTTAAAGTTGAAATTTTGATTTGAAAATGGTATTGATCGTTTATTTAATGATTATTGATCATATTGAAAATTGTTTCTGCGATCTTATGAGCTATTTAGATAATAATTTTGTGATCCCTGCTCGTTTTGATCATTTTTGGATTTGTTGCACTGAACTTGGCGATTATCAATAGAGAATTTGAAATTTGATTTTTGCATTTTGAATTCGGGAGATGGTTGAGAGATACATTTAGAGGTACTCGATCCATTGGCGTCAGAGGACGGTTTCTGAGGATTGGTTTTCTGATTGCTAAATTTTGTTTCGCTTTTCTGAAATTAAAAATTGAAAATGTCAAATGAAACACCGAAAAACAAGTTCAAAGGGCAAAATTATGAGGCCTGGAGACTGACGGTGATGTGTTTTTTGCGAGGTGAAGGTTTTGCCGAAATTTTAGATGATAAAAAGACTGAATTAGCGGTATACAAGGTGGAATCAGAAAAAAGAATGTCGGAGCAGAAGGAATACATTAAAAAACAGGAAAAAGTGAAAGCGATTGTTTTTGATCGTATGAGTTTTGATATTATTGAGAAAATAAGGGATGCCGATTCCATTGGCGATATTTTTGCAAAATTAGACTCTACATATCGTGGCACTACGTCCATTGACAATATCAATGCAAAAAGACGATTCTATGAGATGAGATTTTGCTCAGGGGGGAATATGCAGTCATTTCTTGATTTATTTTCAAAGACAGTTTGCGAGTTACGCAATTCTGGAAGTATTCTTTCTGAGGCTGACGAGACTGAACACTTGTGTATGGCCATGCCTTCGGATTATGAAATTTTGTTATTAGAATTTCGTAGTTTTCCATTGGAAAAAAGAACTATCGAGGTTTTGCACTGGTTATTGATTGATTGAAACAATAAGTTCTATAGTGAGCAAAAAGAAAAAAGGAATGTGAATTCCAATAATTTCCAAAATGGAAATAATTTTAATAAATTTAATAAACGTTTTGATAATTATAATCGGGGTAATAACCAAGATAAGGAAAAAAGACATGGGTCTAGTGATTTGGGATTTAAACAAAATTTTGAAAGAAAAAAAGAAAATGAAAGCAAAACAGAACCTAAACAAAGCAAAAAAGAAATAAAATGTTTTAATTGTGGCGGTATTGGCTATTATGTTAGTCAATGTCCGTCTGCTAAACCAAAAATAAATAAAAATGACAAAAAATCCACAAAAAAAGTGGAAAAAGAAAAAATCGATTATGCGGCAATGGTCCAAACAGTGGACAGCGATTCTGATTCCGCTGGTTTGTCTGGTAATTCCTCTTTGAATAGCTTGTTTGAGGAGGAAAGGCCTTATATTCAATTAACTGAGAAATTCTTGCTCGATTCCGGTACTCAGCAGTTCTTTGTAAATTCCCTTGAGAATATGTATGATGTTCAAAAACTTGATCCTCCATTGAAACTTGTGTCAGCCAAAAAAGATGCTGTATTTTACGCTACTCACAAAGGTCAGCTTGCTGTAATGTTGGAAAATAATAGGCGTCAACAGGAGATTATTAACTTGGAAGATGTATATTATTCTGAAGAGTTAGAACATAATCTGTTTTCGACAACACGTTTGACACGAAAAGGTGTGTTCAAAGTTGTTATGTCAGGAAAAAAGGCGCATATCTACGTTAGGCAGACTAAACAAAAATTAGCTACAGCGTACAGTAATGGTAGTGGACTGGTTTTAGATTTTGAGAGGATGGAAGTGATACAAAAAGGTGAATGTGGAGCTGTTTGCTGATGAGGAAGAGGAAAATAGAGAGCTTGAAAGTTAGGAGACAAATTGGAGCAACTTTGAGGTCAAATTGGAAGTTTTGCCAGAGTACGATATAGATACTCCAGTCAACGTGCACCCAGGACTGCAGATTGAAAACACAATAGAAAATGAAAAAAAAAATGAAAATACAGAACAAGATAAAAAAGAGAAGAGATTGACGAGAGTAAGCAGGTTGTTAGCTCAAGTCAGGCATCTCAGACTTCCCAGGTGAAGTTGTCAAAAACAACCCAAATGAAACAATTGTAGCACCGTAGATTAGGTCATGTAAATGCGAAATATTTGAATTACTTGAGAGAAAGCTCAGCTGGTTTTCCAAATTTGGTGTTTAAAGACGATGATTTCAGAAATTGTGAAATTTGTCTGTCGGCTAAATCCTACAGGTTAGGCCATCACGGAATTCATCTAAAACCCAGTAGGAAGCTGGAAATTGTATCTACTGACATTATGGGGCCATTTGTTGAATCATTTAGGGGTGAAAGATATATCATAACGTTTATTGACAATTTTTCCCATTTCACTATCATTGTGCCAATCGAAAAAAAGAGCGTGGCAAATGAAGAATTCAAAAAATTTTTTATAAGAAATAAAAATAAATACCCTGAGTCACCTATTGCAGTGTTGAGATGTGACAATGCTCGTGAGTATACAGATTGTAAAATGAGAGATTTTTGCGATGAGCATGGGGTTGAGCTTGATTTTGTAGTGCCATATTCACCTGAGCTGAACGGGCTTGCTGAGTGGCCAGCGAAAAGACGCGTGCATTGTTGTTCGACTCGAAGCTCTCGATGCGATATTGGTCATTTGTGGCAACCACATCTTGCTATTTGAGTAATAGAACACCATGCAGGAGAAATCCAGATAATAAGACTCCACATGACATGTTTTTTGGTCGTAAATTGGATTTAAAAAATTTAAAAACTTTTGGGGCTTTGTCTTACAAGCACATTCCGATAGAAGTGCGTAACCAATCTGCTGTGCGCACCAAAAAGAAAGGCAAAACGCGAGTGGACCCAAAATTTAAGCAGAGGTGTGAAAAAAATCTGCTTCTCGGTTATACAAATACAGGATACTTCACAATTAATCCTGATACAGAAAAAGTGTCAATAAGTTGTGATATTAGGTTCGACGAAAATAAAAACATAAAAGACATAGAACAAAATAAAATAGAAAAATTACCTGAGCCATCTGAGGAGTCGTTGAGTGCGAATATTCCTGTGATAGCTGCATGTAGGGTAGAGAAAAACACAGACTTAAGATTTTTGGAGGACTTTGTGCCTCAAAAATATTCCGAGGTTGAGTCAAATGCGTTCAAAGACGTGTAGAAGAGAGCTATGGTTGATGAATTCAACGCAATGACAAACTTAAAAGTTTGGGAAGAAGTTCCTAGGTCCAAAGATTGTAAGACAATTGACACCAAGTTGGTGTATACCATGAAACAAAATGAAAAAGCTGAGTATGTGGCAAAGACGAGACTTGTTGCTCGAGGATGTAAGGACAGGCATGAGTATCAAATTGATGAGACATATTCTCCTGTTGTGTCTCAATAGGTGATCCGATGGGTGATCCGATGGGTGATCTCATTGGCCAATAGGGGGGGATGGTCAATGACACAATTTGACATGTGAACAGCATTTCTGAATGGTGAAATTTGGCGTCCTATGTACCTATCCTTACCACAAGGCTATGTTCCGGAATCACAAAATAGTATATTGAAATTAAACAAATCAATATATGGTTTAAAGACCTCATCAAAGTCGTGGTTCAATCTTTTGGACGAAAAATTAAAAGAACTGGGCTTCACCCAAAGTAAAATAGATCGTTGTCTTTATTATAAAGGAAAATTTAATGAAAAAATAGCTTTTCTGGCCGTTTATGTCAATGACATTTTTCTTGTAACAAGTGAAGGTAGTTGGAAGACTGATATTGTCGATCGTCTTGTAAAAAACTTTGATGTGAAAATTGAGTATAATCCTAAGTGTTTAGTTGGGTTTAAGATCGATAGAGATCAAACCAATAAAACGATAAAGTTATCTCAATTTGCCTATATTGATAAAATAGTTAAAAAATTTGGACTTGAGAATGCCAATGGGCAAAATACGCCTATGGAAGTTGGTCTAAAAATAAACAAAAAAGAAAAAGGAGTAGATGATCGAGAATTTCGATCTATGATTGGTGCAATACTGTACTTGGCTCGAGGTACGAGACCCGACATTGCTTTTGCAGTGAATTATTTGAGTCGTCGCCAAGGCAATTCCACACCTTCGGATAAGTGGAATGTCAGACGTATAATAAAATACATTTCACATACTAAATCGTACTGTCTATTATACCAGTCAAAAAGGAAAATCTGGAAGCTTATGTAGATGCTTCATATGCCCCTGATGTGAGTAACACTGATGGTGACATTGTGGACATTGAAGTAGGCAAGTCAGTAACTGGTTATGTAATTTTTGCTAACGGCGATTTAGTTAGTTGGGCCGTTAGAAAACAACGACTTATGGCAGCATCCTCTACCGCTGCAGAACTAATAGCTTTGCATGACTCACTCGACAACCTGAGGCTAATTTGCCTTGCTCACTCGTTATTGCTCGGCGAAGTAGGTCCAATTAATATATTTGTGGATAATATTTCTGCAGAGCACGTTGCAAAAGGAGGGGAAAATAAAAGAATGAAAGCACTCATGGTCAAGTGTTATGACATTCTAGATGCTGTATAAAATAAAGAAATTCTGATTAAACGGGTTGCTACATCCGAACAGCAGGTAGACGTTCTAACAAAAGCGTTAGACAGAAGGAAGCATCTTGAAGCCGCCTCAAAACTGCTTCTCGTTCCCGATATGTTTGACTCTCCCTAATGTTGTCGTTTAAATTAAAAAGATACTGTTCGCTGCTGATGGCAGCTTTGTCTACGCCCATTTGGCCCCTTGACAGGTTAGGGATGATTTGTGTACCCCTCGCTGCAGGGGAATCAACGTATTTGGAGTTTGGAAGCGTCAATGGTGAGAGTTCTCTGATTGTCGTTTGAGATCGATATTTAATGTATTCTAGTAGGTCTCCAATTGCCTGTAATATATGTGCTACTTCGACGATTCAACGTTTGTTGAATTGGTTTTGCCTTATTTTTTATTTTTTAATTAATTAAAGTTGCTATTTTTGTAACATGTATCTATTTTTAAATTTTATATTGCTCGTTAATTGAAAATTTTTGTGACTATTGTAACACAACTGTGATAAAATGTTTTAATATTAGTTCGTTTTGTTGTCTAACTGAAACTATAGACATAATTTCATTTTCTGGTAACATAACTGTGATATATTTGTAATGTAATTATTTTTGTATTTAAATGTCTAGTCAATTTTTAAAATTTTTAGGCTGTATCGAACTTTATTTCTTTTGTAAATTTAAACAACGTCATAATTTAGAAATAAA